>JAUBNY010001047.1:839020-858222 GCA_032275445.1 Crypturellus soui
GGTTGGACTAGATGATCTCTAGAGGTCCCTCCCAAACTCAACCTTTCTGTGATTCTGTGAAACAGTCTGTTTTCCTTACTACAATTTCAAACACTAAATTGGGCCGTGAAATAATTCTCATAATGAATAACAGACCTATCAAATTCATACAGAAGGAAAAGGAAATGCAAAATGCAAGGCACAATTTTAGAATTTAGGATCTTCATACAAATATCCCAAATAGGAAATAATAAAAAAATTAAAGAAGAAATATACTAACTAACTTTATGTAGATGTGAACTGGAAGATTGCACAAGGAAACTAATTTTTGCAGGCACCAAATAGATGCGGTTTTGATTGGCTGACTAGATGTTCACTTTTGCAGTAGTGTATACCTGGTATGGATACAACTTACCACTTCTGACTAATCCAGAATAAAGTTTTTGGTGAAATTAGTTTTCTTCTCAAAGAAAGTATTTATGGTAGTTCTCCTGAGCACTTTTATATTTATCCCAAAAGAAGCAGGTTGCAAACCACATTATCTTGCTTTATGTACCTGCCATGGTCCTGTCACGAATGCACAAACACCTGCCATCACGGAGGCCCTGCTGCTTCGTCAGGGTTTATTCACCTCATTTGAAATGCGGTCATATAGGCTTCCCGGGAATTAATATGAAAAATTAACAGACAGTCCACCATGTGATTTACCTGCAGTTAATTAGCTTGCTTTTAAAGAATAAATGCTGCAAGGAATTTCAATTGCCTTCTTTTTTTAGCGCTATGTTCCTTTGTGTATGAATTTTAGTTCTTGGTATTGTATGATAAAAAATTACAGGTCTCATATGGGTGTTATAGGATCTCAGAAATCGTTAGTATATCAACTCATAGAGGTAACACTCTAAAAAAAAAAAAGTATGAGTAAGCAGGGCAGCTCCATAAAAGTTGGAAGCCATGAGATGGGAACTTGAAGCTATTAAAAAGCCATGATTTGCCTGCATCTGATAGGGCAATAGCAAGCCTGGCTGCCATAACATCACCTTGCATTAATGACTTTGGCAGTTTTTAGTCACACAAGTGACTGTAGCTCAGCAGCAACACCCAAAGATTTCCCATCTTTGTTAGCTGCAGAAACACAAAAGCGTATGAACGGATCTCCGAGGGGAGGCCTTGTTTTCCTGCTTCTGATGCGTTCCTGAATGTCTCCAGATGACAGCAGAAGGAAATAGTTAAGGCTATCAGCCACCCCCAGTGTTTATGGGAGGAATGGAATAAGCAAAATGGCTGGAATGAGTGGGCGGGTGAGAAGCTGCCAGATGTCTGCACCGTGGCAGAGCTGCCTCAATGCTGCATTTTAATGCAGCAGGCTCTCTCGTGAGAGAATTTCAGTTGTGAGGCTATTTCCATGACTTTCACAGGTTTTTGACTTTGTACTATTTTTATGACTGTATGTGGGCTCCTAAACAGCCAGCTAAATCAAAACACTGTAAAGAAAATCACATCAGAGGATATGTCTAAAGAAACGGGGTCTAAAATAGCAGGTGTGTTAGAATTACAAGGGAAGAAAAGTGAGACAAGACTAAGCACTCAAAAATAAAAAATAAAATAGTGTTGGAAATAAACCCACTAGATTATATTTGTATGTTGAGCTATAGGCAAAAGCAAGATTAACCTTATTGAGGTCAATAAATAAACCTCCCCTTCAGAAACAAATTGCTTAATTTAGCTCTGTGGTGAGACAGAACCATCTGCAATGCCCACCCATTGCTAGAGAGTGATTCTATAAATAACTACCATGGTTACACTAAATCAGAAGAGGATTAAAGCTCTCTTGCAGAGGCAAAATATAAGGGCTTTACTGCATGTGAACAGTGTAGGATGCTGCTTAATGCTAGGTGAATAATGGCCATAACAAAAGCCTTCCCAGGGCACACAGTGACACACATATTTTTCCTTTGGGAGCTAATATTTTCAGACTAGAAATTAAAGAGAAAAATATTCTCCTAAAATTATTTTAGGAGTAAAAGTGCAATTGCCAACCAAATCATTGGATAGTTTGAAATCTGGCTGGCCAAACACATTTGAGATGCCCAAAGAAACTGTCTTGCAAGACTCTTCTCAGGTACTTTCATTTTTCCTTCAATGCATATTTTGATTATCTAGGTCACCTATCAAATGACAATGAGCATACTGTGAATAAGTTCTGTTTCTAATACCCTAACCACGGGAGACACAGCTTCACTTTTTTTCATCAGTTTAGCTTGCCTTAAGTACATGCAATAGTAGGATAGGTTCTGATTCTTTCCTAATGATTTTCTTAACCTTTAAATGAATTTTTTATTAGGAATGCCAAATATAAAAAGCCAGAATGCCGTATTTTATTCTGGGTTGAAATGAATGAAGAGAGAAAAACAGATAGAAGAATATCAAACACCAGATGGATCAGACTGTTAGACACACACTGCTATTTGTCATTGCCCATATACCTCACTGAGGGGAATTATGGGCTGCTGAAAAGAGGGTTTTAATACTATTTTTGGGGAACATATTAAAGAGAAATTCAGAGTAATTCTTTTTAGGAGAAAATTAGCCACTAACTTAAGTAGCTGTGACTAAAAAGAATGGAAAATGGGAGAAGCCTTAGTAATTTGGTTTTGGAGCATCCCTCTAGTTACACATTTTGCTCCATTCATTTTTATCAGCCTAATTGTTATTTAAGGCGCTATTTATATTAAGTCATTATTTCAGACACACCTGAGTTGGAGGAATAGCTGGGACAGATCCCCTGAAGTAGTAGCTAGCTATGAGGACTAAGGGAAATTATATTTTCGTGTATATACAATGTGAAATTTATTACAGAGCCCTTCTCCTGAGCCAGCAGCTACTTCCTTGCTAGATATCAGAAACAGGGTATAAGGTAAGTCATTCCCTGTGTTTTGTCTGGGATTGCCTATTTCATGGATCTGATACAGTTTCTGCGTTACCTATATTATCTATATTCTGTGTTCTGTACTAAAAAGAAGTCTGGTTAGACTAGGACGTCTCTGTCCACTCCCGCCCCCATGTCCCCTCTATTTGTACAAGTAGCCCATTTTCTAGGGAATAGGTGAGGTTAGAAAGGATCTCTGGAGGCCATCTATTTATACCCATACCTAATGGAGGTGGGGAAGAGATCAGCAGATGGAACAAGACATCCTCCACCAGTGACCTCCTCCTTCTTGGGCAGACCTTTTCTCATGGTCTTATACTTACTATTAGCAGAAGTGTGGACACATATGGCAGATAGAAGGAAAAAGGGACAGGTACCAAAACGTAATTAGTGGGAGGGGTGGGAGGAGGCTCCAGCAGAAAGGATTGGAAGAGGCTTGAAGGGAGAAAAAGGTTGTTGAAAGAGTGGATGCCAGATGTCAGAGGAGAGAGGTTGAAGCATGGGGAAATAGTAGATGTTGCATTCCAGTTCTCCCCAAAGTATAGGAACTTGACATACAAAAAGAATGGTGATGGCAAGAAGTAGATCAGGTTTTGAGACAGAAGAAGGGCTGAGAAAAGATGACCCAAAACAAGTCTCAGCAGCTTCTGTGTGACAGGGTATTTGTCTCTTACAGATTTTGTCACATCAAGATGTGATCTCTTAAGTGACGGATATTTCGCTTAGACAGATCAAGTGACAGAAACAGCCTATCTAGGAAAAAAAAAAGACTGTGCCACTTTCTAAAACATTGGAAAAAAAATCTGAATAATATCTCTAATACACTGTACTAGATTACATAGTCTATGCTGGAAAGAGTTTCCTGTAGATCTGCAGAAGCAGATCATCCAAGACCGTAGTCAGACATGAGTTTTAAGGTTTTGCTGATTGAAACACTTGAAGATATTTCTCCATCAACTACTCACTGTGATCTACAGTTGAAAACTAGTGCCCTGTGGAGTAGTTAAATGCAGAGAAGCAGCATTTGTTCATTTTTATCACTGTATTGTATTTCCCTAGCACTGAATATATGTGTTTAGCTGCATATTTTTTTTGCAAATACACAATTTTTCTTCCAAGGTAAAGAAATATTTCTTTACCAAGGTAAAGAAGTAGACCTTGCACAGTACGTAGTGTGGACTATGTGGAAAGCTGAGTAGGTTCACTGATGATCAGCTGGCATCACTGGCTTTATACTGAGACAGATGAAGAGCCAACATTTTCCTGAATTTGCGGGGTAGCTTGTGGCAAAAAGGATATGGAAAAGGGATAGAGAAATAAGCAGGTGCCTTTGACGGGGACAAGTGGTAATAAAAGCCATTTCCTAGTTGAACATGTACTTACCCCAAATTTTGACAAAGGCATAAGAGACTTCACCTGGCTGCTGTGAGTTGCCCAGCAGCATGTTTGTCCAACATATTTTCCTTCTCTGAGCTCAGAGGAAAAGCCTTTTTAACTAAGGTTATAATGAAATAATGTAAAATTAGATAAAACTAGATATGCAAGATAGCTGCTGTTCTAAGCATTCTAGCTTTTATCTAGTGTTTTTCTTAAGAAATTAAACACAAGATAGAGAAGCTTTCTAAGGGAAGGAGAAAATGCAGATGTAGGAAATCTTATTGGTCTGCATAGCATTACGCAGAACATGTCCATAGTTTAGATTAAAAGATGTAGAGTTCTTTGTGCCTATATCAAAATCTATAGATAAAAGGGGCAGGGAATGCTTTCTGTCCGTGAGGACAAGGGATATGGCACAGAGCAAATCCAAGGACAAGGCTCCCTTCCCTGCAAAACAGGGTAGTATTATGTCTCCTGCTTGCTAGGAGCATCCCATGGCCTATGCTGTCCCCAGGCAAGCGACCTGTGCAGCGTCCAGGAAAGCACTAATAAGGACCGGAGCTGCTCTTGGGAGCATTCTAGGAATTGCACAGTTTGGGCAGTCGTATGCCACTGCTTATGCCTCTGCCCTTGCCCTCTTTGCTTTGCTGGTACAGTTACAACCCCGAAGACCAGAGAGAGCTAGAGACATAGTGAACACCATAATTTATGGGTTGACTGGTACTATCTATCCTGTTAAGTAGGAATTGTTTTCAAAATACGTAGCAAAATGTATAAGCATTTTTTTTCTTTTGCCTTTAAAAGGAAGTCTTAAAAACTGCAAGGAGAAAAATGCCCCAGATCACACTTGGAAAAAGGTATTAAAAAATAAAGACAGTGTAATAAAAACAGATAGGACCTTGGGCCTTTCACTTCTCTTTTAAATATTTACACATTCCTCTCCACACCCATTTCTGACACTACATTTTATCCATTTTTCATTTCTTTCTGTGTTTCAAGCTTTTTTTTTCTCATGCCTCTTTCTCCCATTGTCATCATTAAAATGTTTCCATTTCTTTTTCAGTCCCTTTACTATAGTGATTCTGCTTGCCTGTTGCCCTCTGGCTCTTCAACCTACAATTTCTCCCTCTGTTAAAGAATATTTCTGGCAGTTACAACTTATGAGTAATTGAGAGAATATACTTCTATCCAAGAATAACAATTTGGCAGGATAAGGACCAAGAATTCTTTTTTTTTTTTTTAATTATTCCCATGACATACTGTGATGTGTTATCAGACAGGCTGAAGGCAGTACATTCAAACAGCTTTAAAATAAAGGAAAAACTGATGGAAGTGTAAATGACCAAAGAAAATACAATAGCATGCCTATATACACTCTTATTTTAAAAGTTTCAGCTCAGTGACTCTCAATTTTTACCATTCAAATTTCTAACTAAAATGAGGTTTCCAACAGGCTCCTTATCCCCAAATCCTATTGAAACTACTTATTAGTTTGCGCTTAACTGGTTTTCCTTCAGAAGCCTACCACTGGAGAACTGATTTTATCATCTCAGGTATTTACTGTTATAGATATTAAAAACTGAAATACAAATTTCAACTGACTCCCAAAGGTTGCAGCCTGACAAAAAGTGACTACTTGAGTATATGCGCACCTCCTAAGACTTTTTTTCTCAGATTTAGGCAAGAAATTCAGTCCCTCACAGACTGAAATTCTCACTCTTAATATTGCAGAACATGAACAGCTCCTGGAAGATACGGAAAAATCTTACTGAGGGTTACTACGTCATGTTTCTTTATGCAAACAGTAAACAGGAAGTTGTCTGAGTGATGCTATACAAATTCATCTAAAAAAATGCAGTCTGGGAGGAGATGAAGAAATGAACCCAAATTGTTATAGTCTTCATGTATCTTGATCTTGTATCATGATGTCTTTCATCATGTATCCGTGAGTGTTTGATTTTGCACAAGCAGGAGGAACAGACAATCGTAGAAGCAGAAAAGGGGGGAATAGTTTCAGGGAAGAGGTAAATTGAACCTCATCCTCAGTTAATATCTTTGACCCTTTTAACCAGACATTAGCCTATAGATACAAACTAATATAAAGGCAAGTACACCCACTTATTGTTGAGCCTAAGTTAACCACATATTCTAACCCTCTGCAGGTAATCATGTTTTCAAAGCAAACCATAAAATATATGGGAACAAGCCAGCAATCTGTTCCCAAAGACTTGATTTAGCTTTTGGAAATCTACTTCATATTGTACAAATCCTAGGAGTAAAACACAGCATAGTTTTGAGGCTGTTATATTAATCAGCTTTTCATCACTCCAGTGGGATGTTATGTTAAGAGAAATATTAAAATCTATGAAAGATTAGCTTATTACACTGAATTGTAAAATGCCAAGGGGGCAAGACCTTATCTAAAGATACTTCTGTCTAGAGATATATTGTTCTAGAGATACTGAACATCATGAGAAGATGTATGCTATCTTGAAAGTGGGAGTACACGTGGAAATTCAGAGAAGTGTAAAGAGACAGTGAAGAATACGGTATGAACATGGGTAACAAAAAAACTTGTAATACATTAAAAGATCAGACTGTAATACATTAAAAGATCAGAAGCAGTGGATTATTTTTATCAGTTAATTTTAAAATTTCAGAAGTCAAGTCTGTACAACACTGAAGTTGCTAGAAAAATACTACATAAGTTTGTATTACCCCTACAGATACCAGACACAAATTTGTTGGCTTCAGAGGTTTTAAATCTGCTTACTGCTAACTGAATTCAGCTCTGCTAATTTAGGCTAAAGGCCATACAGAAAATGTGTTTGATTTGTAACGCAACTGATTTAATTAGTATATTTAGACTGCAGCATACCCTTTTCAGAGTTTACATTGCATTCAAATATTGTTTGAAAGTGCAATGAAGGATCTCAATGCAGAGCTGAGTGCAAAGCTACTAATTCATACTATTATGAGTACACTTCAAAGGGTTTGCCACTGTTTGTAAAAGTCTCAGGATCACGGTACATTTTATTTTAGCTCACCACAGCTAACCTTCTAGCAAAGCAGGTCCAGCTAGATCTCCAAATGCAGTATCCACAGTCTCTAAGGGCAAGCTACAGCCAGTGTTTGGCCATATTAATGGTGCAAATTTTTTCCTTTAAATCTGTTTTTTTTCCTCTTGTAATTTATATCCTTTGCTTCTTGTATTTTCACTTTGCCTTTCACAGGAATCTAGCTTTTTTCTCCTACACTTCAAATAAGTGTAGACAGATCTTCTTTAAGCCTTTCCTGCTTAAGACTGAATGAACCTTGTTCTTTCTGTTTCTTTTCTTTGGCACCTTAATTCATGGGGACACCAGATAATATACTTTTTCAATAAGAAGTTAGTTGCATCTTGCTTAGGTGTTAGGTGCTAACCAGTTTCTGATCAGTGTTTTTACAGTGATAATCAGTAAACATTTTTACTGCTGTTTTAAGTGAATCAGTACGCCTCCCCTCTCCAACAGCTTGTGTCTCTTCAGCAGAAGAGGACCATTTGATTCAGCACAGCTCAAAAGACAGAGATTTCTAGAAATGGAGAGAGAAAAGCAGTGCAGAACAAGAGAGGAAAATTCTATCAGTAACTGTCAGGCCCCTGAGGAGTTCAGCTGAGTGTCAGATCAACTGTTTGCGGGGCTGCATTTTAATCTCTGATGTGGGAGCAGTCAAAAGGAAAAAGAGAGTTTTTAATTTTTTTCCCATTACTTAACAGTTGAGCTTAGTAGACCAAATTAACAGTTAAATTTTGACTTATGGAGAGAATTCCTGCTGAAGCTTTAACTTCTGTAGCTCCCAATTTTGATTTCATGTTGGTAAAACTCTCCCTAGGAAATAACGAATTGGATTGGAATCCTCCAGTTGCGATGCTTTCTGGATCACACTGTGGAAAACAGAAAGCTTTCCACTCACATCAGCTACACTAAAACTCACCACAACATCATTTTCATTGTGAAAGCTGCTTATATCCTTTTTTTTTTCTTTTTTTAGGATAAGTTGACTATGGTCAAGACTTACCTAGCCTTGCAGGAGGAAAATTTTCTACAACATAAGTGGAAGGCTCAAGGGATGTGGTTTTGTATCAGTAAAACACCAGTGAAAATATCAGTCTTAAATAAAAGTGCTAAAGTAATCTTGCTTCTCAGAAAATTTGGACAGACATCAGTGTTGTATTAACTGAGGATAGAGGTCTGGCAGAATTTCTTTACAGAATAGGTTTGATGTAGTGAACGCATCCCACTTTCTGCTAAAATTCGAATGACAGCAATCAAATTGTGCAAAAATAATTCAGAGATGAATAATGCTACACAGCACGTGACCAATCAGACCTTCGTACTAATGGTCCAACATTTTTCAAGGTCCTCAGAATTTCAGGTAAAGATCTAGTTCACAGTGATGACACGTTCATATTCTCAGTCATGTCACAGTGCAAGGTTTTAAAGTCATTTTTTTCTTTCAGTTTAGAGAAACAAGCAGCATGAAAGGCTGATGGTCTTTTTGTGGTCTGTTTCTGCCTGTCACTTCTGAGATTCTACATGACTTCTATATTACTCATCTCTATGGCCAGGAAGCCCAGTGCTGATACTTATGTTTTTTTACTTCTTTTACTGCTGCTTTTACTTCAGTGCCTTTTCTGCATGCTCTTTGTGTATAGAGCATCCTCCTAACATGTTTACTCAGCTACCTCTTTCTCTTACTACAGTAAAGAAGACACTATCAACATCTTGTAAAGGAAGCCAAGACATTACACATACAGAATAGTCCCTTAAGGGCCCACGGTGTCTTGTTTATGCAGCATCTATCTAGCTTACAGAGTATTACAACTGAAATGTGGGTTGAGAAATCTGATGAGCACCTGACCTTTAATTTCCCTCTGATATGCTTCAAATGAGTGATGGCAAGCAGATAAAGTCTCATCTGAAACATCCGAATCTGCCAACATGTATGCGACAAAGCTACACGACATGGCTTTATACCACACTCCAGTGCCCTGTTGCGATCACTACTACTTAATGTGTGTCCTCCAAAACTCCATCATACTGATGGGATGTGTGTTCTCATGATTATATGTCTATACTGTGATGGCAAGCTAGACATGTGAGCAATTCCAGGGTGTGCTGGTTGGGGATGAAAATGGAGGAGACAGCATAAGGTCAATAAGTATCTTGCCTATTTCTCTTTCTTTGGGAAGAGCTTTGGCAACAGCACTGGGGAAAGGATATTTTCAGTGATCATACCTATATGGATATTGCTGACTAGAGATGACTATTGTGTTATTAGAAACCAGAACTGGTAGAAAGACTGAAGAACTACACTGAGGCTGAAAAAGGAGAACTACTGAAGGTAGGGGAAAATCCCTTCTGCTTCAGGCAACAGGTCTTTCAAAGACTCTCTGCCAAGAAACCTCGATGTGTATGATCATAGCCCTGAGAAAGACTGGCTAACTCATCTGGAAAAGCCATATGCCCTTCTGCTTCAGATTTAAGAATGTCCCCCTAAAAAGACAGCAGTAAAGCTTTTTTTTTTTTTTCATATTTGCATTGCTCTAAGCCTCCTCTTTCAAAGGATTTCCAACAAACTGGTCTATACTTTCAACCTTGTTAAGGCCATTAACAGTGTCATTGCCCAAAGCAGTGACATGCCTGTGTCTAAACATGCCTACACCAGAAGAGCCAACAAGTGGGGACTTGTTGGGGGCAATCCCTATCTATCAGCAAACAATTGTATGTAAGCACGTTGCCAGTCCTTCTTCTAGTCAACCCAGCCATTCCATCCCACAGCTGACACCTATCACAGAACAAAATTGCTTCTGCAGTGAGAGGTGGGTGGGCATGTCCTTCTGGTCATGACAACCTCCTACAGACCCTCAGATTTTTTAGTGCTGGCAAGTCTGTGCTGATAATAATTTGCTGATTGTCATAGTAACATAGTAAGAACCTAAATACATAAATGTCTGAAATGTAGATTTCCATTTAGTGTTCCTTAGAGCATTGTTACTTTAACCATAGTGGGTCCATCTCAGAACCATAGAAAATCGCTACAGGAAACTAATGCAAATCAACATTGGCTCTATGTAAAAGGTCCATATGTTTCAACAGTGGAATTGGTTATGTCACTACCATATACGATGACAGGTGCCCTTCGTCTGTCCCCCAAAAGCCTGTGATATCCCTGGTTAGACCACTCTAGCATTTGTCCTACTTGCTTGTCTGCATCTGCTGCATTTCCATGGCTTCACAGAGCAGTTCTGCTGAAGAGGCTGCGTCCAACTCTGCAGCTTAGCACCTGCAATGACCACTCTGTGCCACTGGAACAAACTCTGCCTGGTGGTATTGAAAGTATTATATGAGAAAAAAATCATTTTTATTTAGAGAGTAAAATATTCTATCATCTCCATAAATCAAGTTATTTGAAAAATAATTGTTTGTTCTTAGCAGATGGTGGAAGAGAGACAAAAAACAATTTCAATCTTTTTTATTAATATGTATCATGAAACAAGAAACCCTTTTGGTCCATTGAATGTAAGATTTTTGCCATTTAAACATATCTGCATACACCGTTTCTAAAAATCCTCTTGAAAGCTGAAAGATCTGTAAGAGAATTAAATAAAATGGCTAAAGGAAGGAGGCGGAGAAGACCTCCATTCTGTACAAACCAAACGAGGATGTGCAATGATCTTTGCAGGATAGCTACATGAAGCATGGAAGCATCATCCATTATTCTAAAAGGCAAAACTGAAATAAAAATGACAGACCTATTATTTTATGGAAAAATGAAATGCGAGATTCAGATTAATAGATGACCAATGAACATCAGTATTTGGTTAGGTTAAAGCCTACATTAATGATGCAGAGTAATTAGGTGTACTTCATTTAGATTTTTTTTTTTAAATAAACACTGCCAAATAAAAACATTAACCTGTCTAGAAGAACTAAGACATGTTCTGGTTCAAGTGGAAGAAGGAGGTGAGTAGTTGGTGAAGCGTATTTGGATTAACTGCTAAATTCTGGTTTGTCTTCAACCATGTACAAGTTAGACAGCATAGGTAATAATTTATCTTCTTTTTTTCTATAAATTAATTTATATTAGTATGTGGATTAATTTGTCAGAGATACATAAGGAATTTTTATAGTGAAAATTCATTTTAATTTGCAGTGAAATTCAATACCTGTCAAAATAACAGTAGCTGGATGTTGGCACAAAGAAAGCTGAAATAAATTATTCATAATTATTACCATAGAAGTGCAAAATTTCACAGGAGGTATTAAACTGGAGTGACTCATTCAGTCCATCCTCTTTTTTACAGAGGATTCAATAATATAGTAAGGGAGGAAAAATTACCATGTGGCTGAGGTAAGGTAAAGTGACGTTTTTGAATAAGTTTAACAGATGTTTTGATTAAATTAATTTTGAGTTAATTTTTATCTGAGTAATATGATGGCTGAAGTACTGTTGAAAGGTGTTAATAGGCTCCAGGAAGTGAGTCTTCCACTTAATACGGAATAACATGTTTGCTTACAGATAATGGATATGATAGGTCAATGGAAAGAGCAATCAAGCTTGTTCACAGAGTAGCTGAAAATACTACTCAAAGCAATGGAGTCATGAAAAGATCTGAGGAATTTGAAAGAAGGGCAAATTTTTTACTGGAAGATGGGTAAGTGAAACTGAAGAGGGAAGACAGAAGAAAATAGAAATGGGTAGAGGTTAAAGCAAACTGAAACTTCTAGTAAATATTTGTAATTCATCATGCAGCTTGAAGAGCATTCTCCCTGGAGCTGTGAAATCATGCATATTTACACAGCAATATATGTATGAGTTGACAAGAAAAATTCAATTTCTACAAGACTTGATTCTTGACTGTGATCAATGCTCATTTTTTAATTAAGATAATTAGTTTGAAGGATATTTTCTACAAACAACATATATTCTCAACATTCATCTATTTGGGAGTTTTCAACTGTGATAATCTCAAACCATAATTTTACTGAATAACGGCAGGATAGCCATGTCTGTGCAAACTCTTTCAAGTCCACTAGCTAATAGCCATTATTGGTCGGTCTTGAAGCTATGTGGGCTGAGATAAATTTTTTCCCATTTCCAAGAGAGGATTTTGCTACAAATAAGAACAGAGGGGGAAAGTAATTGGAGAATGAATTATAGCAAGGGATTCACAAAACAGGGCCAAATTCAGGTGCACAGCACAGAACCTTTTACCAGGATTGTAATAGAAATCATTGCCATCTATGCTTTCAGACTATCTTAATAACTCCCAAAATTATGATGGAAAGGAAAATTACAAGTAGATTTGCTTAGTCATGTATTCAACAATCTTTTTCCACCATCTGCAGTCCTTAGAATCGCAGAGGGTCAAAATTTCCCAGAAGAAAAATAAGCCTCACAATTTAATAAGTGCAAGATTTCAGAAGAATTTTTATTTAATATATTTTGTGAAAAGATAAGGGATGGATCTCATTAAATATTACTGTTTTGTACAGAAGTGTTTCAGCATGCTGTATGAAATTCTACATACCTTTGTGCAAAAAGTGAGATTCATGTATAGATGAAAATCTGATTTCAATGGCTACAGTATTTCTGATTTTGATGGCTTAAGTTCTATGAATAATCTGCTGTTACTTCATCAGTAAGATAGTATGACTTTTTGCACACACAATGCTAAAATAACTATATATGACTGATTTTCACTTATGACACTATTCAGAGCATTTCCTGTTGTCTGGATGCTTCGGAAAGCCTAGAGTTACCAAGATAAATGACAAGGCATGCAATCTTAAGTGGAATTTAAAAAATAAAACTTTTCTTGGCTATAACTGAGAAACTCATTTTTTGCAAATGATAAATGTGGAGAAGGAAACATTATGAATTTAAACAATGAGTCACTGAGGTGATACTGATATAGGAAAAAAAAATGTGAGTGTATTTTAAGGAAAAAAATACCTTACAGAGCAATGAAACCATAAATACCATTGCAAAAGGTGCTCATCTGAAGTACTATGCATTATTACAGTTTTCAATATTCAAAAAATAATATATTTGAGGTGGAATAGACACATAAATATGCTACAACATCTAGTGGGTGGAAAATGTTGAAGATTATAGCTGCTTAGAATCATAAAACAAAGGCTCAGAAAGGAGACTTTTTAATATATTGCAAAAGACTAAACACTTGTGACAATAGAAAGGCCATACTAAAAGCCCATACTAAAAATTGGTACAGTAAAAAAAGGGTATGAAATGTTAAAAAAAAAAGGACAAAATGAAGGAATGGAAGTGGAGGAAAGAACTATGAATAAGGTTATGAATTTAAGATTTAATATTTCATATAAAATATTCTCAGGACAAAATTCATTTTACAATTAACCTCTTCACTTGGCTGCCTAATTGCACCCCAACTGGAGTTCTAGGTTTTGGATCCTTCCTAATCTGAATCCTAACTACAATTATAAACCAAACTGTAGTAGCAGACCGAACCCTCTTACAAGTCTCTAAGCCATAACTGCTGAAAAGGTTGTGAAGGGAGAATGCATTTGTCTTTCCTTTGGCAGTCAATCTAAGTCAATTTGAAATCAAGGTTTTGTCTCTCTATTAATCCTAACTCTAGTCTTAATCATTATCACAGACATGTGATAATACCAAGATCTCCAGCCATGGGCCACACAAGAAAGTTTCAGAGATTAACCCTTGGAAGTCCACCACTTCTTATAGCCACACCAATTACTCCACTCCAATTAGGATTGTTTCTCTCCTAAATATTAACCTTAACCTTAGCTTTGAATGAGCCTTAGTCCAAGATCTGCAGTCATGACACAAAGAAGGTCTCCGAGGGAGAATTCATTCTGCAGCACACTTTTTTCATCAGTCCCTTGAAAACCTGACTTTGGCTCTAGGCTTTGTTTTTCTTCCAGCTCTAAACATGATTCTACCATAAACACAACTGTAAGCATGAATATAAAGACCCACACCTAGGAAGGAATACTAAGAAAGAGATTGCCTAGCTGGGGAACAGCGCTGATGGAAAGAACCAGGATGTCCTGGAGGAGAGCAAACTATTCTGTCTTGGCAGTAGAGAAGACCAACAGCATCATGGACTGTGGAATTGAATAGCCATCTTCACTCCGTTCTCATCAGGCCACATCTAGAATATTGAGCCCAGTTTTTGTCTCCTCCATACAAGGAAGACATAGACAACCTGGAGTGAATTCAGTAGAAGCCCTCAAATGGTCAGGGGCTTGAACATTTGCCCTGTGAGGAAAGACCGAGCAAACAGAACTTGCTCAACCTCGACAAAAGGTGGCTAACAGAGGATGTTTAGCATCTTTCCATACCTGACAGCAGATCATTAAGGAGATAGGGACAGACTCTTCTCTGTGGTGCATAGCAGGAGGTGGAAAAGCAAAGGGTGTAAGGTGCAGCAAGGGAAGTTCTAACAGCAAGGAAATGGAACACGTTGCTTGGGGAGGTTGTGCAGTCTCTCTCCATCCTTGGCAGTTTCAAGACCAGACTGAATAAAGCTATAAGCAACTTACTCTGACTATATTTGGCTCAGCTTTGGACAGGAATGTGCTCCTGAGACCTGTGAGGTCCCTTTCAACCTGAATTGTCCCATGATTTTTTAAAGCCCTTTTCCCTCAGTCTTCACAGCCCCAGTGCAACTGCAGCTCTAGCCAAGTGGCAGGGTGTGCCTGTTTCAGGCAAAAGAGTTATCAGGCCAGAACAGTTTTTACAGCCTACCACTTCTCTTGGAAGCCCTCAGGAGCTGAACTCTAGCTAGAGCTCTTATGTCTTGGTTCTTATGTCTTGGTTGCCTACAATATCAAGGTTTTCTTCTTAATTCTCAGAGTTATGTGCAAAACTGTTAGGAATTTGAATTCACTGTATGTGGCATAACTCAGGAGTGTACAAGAAATAAGATAGGTGCTGCATATTATACCTTTAGAGGGTTTGCTGAGCATTCCTCTGCGCTGATATCTGCAGACTTCAGTGCAAGTGAGAAGCAAAGTCCTGAGGCCAGAGCAATGTGTGGATTAGGGTGCGGAAGTTTTTAATCATAATAAAGCAGCTTGTTGAAACTAATTTTGAAATTTTGTAATGTGCTAGAGAACTCCAGGATTGTTACCTGTCGTTTGCAGAAACCAATTCAGGCCACCTTTATACCATAGTGGTCTTTTGCAACGTTATCAAAATTTTCAGAAATTATCAATGCTTGAAGAGCAGTGTTTTATCTCTCTCAGCTTCTCTGCTCTATTTCAAAGATAATTACTTAATACAACCACTATTCAGTTGGAGATAAAAACCCACATCCTGTTTTTGACACAAAGTGCCACTGAACAATTGGTTCAATTTATAAGGTGAGGAAAAAAAACCCCTAAGCCCCAGTCCACTAGGTTCATCCAACCATGAAAGCATCAGTGCTAACATAATTAAAAACTGTCACAGCAAATATAATCTAAAAGGCAACAACATAGCTTTTAATTTTCTCCATTCACAGTAGATCTATTGACCTTAGCAATTCAAATGAGCTGCAGGCCCAGCTCAGGATTTTATCAGTTATAGGAAATTTACCAGAACATGGAATTTTGTTTCCTGTTTTCCAGCACCACATTGCTTAGAAAAAATAACTTCACATGACGCTAGTTTTGAATATTCAGCATGGCATTTTATGTGAAGATAAAGATTGTTTTCAGTGTGTATTAAGAGTTGGAATGCTTATTTAAATCTCTTAGTACTGCTGAATCAGAGTCATTTTATGACAGCATCTTTTGTTGCACATTCAGGTTCTCGTGACATCTTCAAAACATATTATTACAGACCTTTCAAGCAATGCACATGCTGGCATAGGTATGGAAAAAACAGTCCGATTTGTTTGAGAAGTGGAGATATTGGAAATGAAGAAAAGGGCAGCGTTAGAACGCCTGAGTGATTATGATGTCCCGTGTCTGCAGAAGGCTACAGCTGAGGCAGAATGAATAGGAAAAGCATCCATGCTAAATGCATGCTAAATAGCATCCATGTTAAATGGACTATTGAGCGCACACTGGGGAAATGAAACTGTGATTAGGAGGTTGCACACTGTGCTCCTAACATCTGTAGTGTTCCAAACAACTGTCTCTATTTATTTTCTTTCTGCACTGCAAACACCAAAAATCAGGAAGAAGGTTAGTGTGGGAGGAGAAAAAGGCTTTTGAAGAACATGTTACCAGTGTGTATTTATGAAGGATTATTTCAGTGGAGACTGTGGAGTGCCTTGCTCATTTGGTATGCTCCTGGTGTCTGGGGGTCAAGGAAGTGAAGGTCTGAACACACTGTTCAGCTATCTCTTCCATTAACTCCCACCTACTCTATTTTACAGTAGAAATGCACCCACACAGCAGATAATAACCTACACTTAGCTGACTGTCTTCTTAGTATTGTTCTAAATAGTGTGGAACAGTCAAGGCTTCATGGACAGAAGGAGGTACTGAATAATATTATTTTTCTACTTTGTAAGGGCCAGATTTTTCTTGCTCTTACAATGTAGCAAATGTAGTTCAATGCAAGTGAAATGAAACACGTCACTTGAATTATGAGATTGCAGTGGAACAATATTTGTTCCACTGATGAAAAACTCCTTTAATCAATTATGGATACTAACTTTTGCTACTTATACTCTAGCAGAAATCCTACAACATTTCTGATAGGAGTGGATATACTAGAGAAAATAAGATGGCTACAGTAGCTTACCAGTGTTATGTATTACAGGATGAGAAAATAGTTTTGTTGTTTCCCTGCCTTCTCTTGTCACTTAACATTGCAATTGCCTCCCAGCTTTGCTACATACATTGTTACTATAGCATGCAGACAATAAAGCTCCTCTTCATAAACTTTTCATAGTTGGTTAAATTACTCCTCATTGATTATGTCTGTGATAGGAGACCCAGCACCGCTTCCCAGATGTATAACTGGGACTTCCCTAAATATATCCGTAGGACAGCGGTTAGTTGTGTATCATTTCCCTTTGCCCACTGTACCATGAAAAGATATGCAACTGCACATATATGTTATAGATATATATGTTTATAACATTTATTTGGCATGAAAAGCCAAAGCTATGAAGAATAGTTAGCTAAAGTTATATTGTTATAACTGGTGTTTTTACACATGGAATCTTTTATTTGTTTTTCTTTTTCTTTTTTTCTTTTTTTTTTCTGATTTGTTACCTTTTCTTCTTACAAATCACATTGAAAATGCCTTTGGGGTAGTCATACTACCTACAGAAGCCTAAATTTTGCCAGAGAACTTCTCTGGAGTTCAAGCAAATGTTTATCTCTCACCAGTTCTGTCTGCTCTGGCAGGAGAAAAGAGCTCAGATGCTGACACCAAGAAACAGAGAACAATTTGAGATGTTCTAGGGTATTGTACATTGCAGGTAGCTGCTGATCCATGGATCCGTCACAGGTTCTCTGTAACTATTTTACTCAGTCCATTAAGCACCTCTCGTTTACTCCAGAGACCAATATGTTACTGGTAATTTCAAGGTTAAAAATCTATGTTGTTTTTTCTCTCATGCACTTGTTTTTTTCCATGATGGTAGAGGAACACTAGCATTCTGTGAAAAGACAGAAATGTCCCTCAGAAATTCCTTTATATAGGACCTGTCACCATTTCTCCCAGTTCTTCCTGAATAAATTTCTCCAAAATGTGATCTTCTCCTCTATGGAGTGACACTCCTATACAGGGGTTGGTATTTTGTAGAGTTTTACAGTCTTCAGAAATGAGAATAAGCCCCTGGAAAAGACTACCTAAATCTATACCATCTGAGAACCTGAATGAGAGCATTCATATTCAAATGACCTCAAAACAACTTGGAACATAGATGAAAATGCTCTACCAAGGGCAGTTAAAGATTGTTCTTACAGCCCTCTAATTTACTTGGAGATTTCTCTTTGACAACATGCCCATAGTGCCGGCAGCTCTGAATGTTTCACAGAGGAACCACCTTTTTAGCAATCTTTTCCCTTCCTCATCTTTTGTTGCTTTGTAGTTTAAGCAGCTCTTCAGAAGAGATTTCAGACTCACACAAAATCAGACTGCTCAAGGGGGTGTCCTTTAGGCTTAGTCCCAAAGCAAACTGAGCCAGTTTTTGCTTTTTATTTCAGTGTTGTACAATGTTTGCCCCGTACCCTAAAAAGAGGGAAAAAAAAGTTTATACAAAGAAACAGAACTGTACTGAGAAAGAGATGACTGACACAAACAGTTTGCTATTCAAAGAACTGTGCTGCATAAGAAAGTAATCGACAGCAGCATTCACATCAGGTGCTTTCAGGATTAGGAATGTTAGGGAAGTGGTAAACAGCACAAGCGTGGCAAATTAGCATGCACGGGATGAAGCAGAACATCTAAGCAATAATAGAGTTAAATGTGAATTTGTTTTCTGATTCTAATACACGCTATGCGTCTGCCCTCCTTTCCTCTGGGGAAAATGATCAGTACATATAGACATGCATAGAATTCTGACTATTTCTGCCTTCAGTCTTAAGACCCTATTTTTTTTTTTCCTTTACCGATGCCCTACGTCTTAGACTCTTGTAGTTTCCCCTATCTCGTATGGTCAGTGATGATCTGAAATTCTGACCATGTAGGAGTCAAGGAAACTGGATGATAGAAAACAATGAAATGCACAAAGTCCAAAGATGCTCTTCAGCATCCTGATACAAGATTTTATCAGGGTGCTAACAGTAGGTATTAATGTAGTTGTTTGGGAATTGCTTACATTTTCTATTATTAGTTGCCTAGCCTTTTTTTTTTTTATTTGACATCCACTTGAGAGAAAAAATCAGTGCAATTATTAGACCAGCTGCATCAGTTTATACCTCTTACT
>JAUBNY010001047.1:869014-884006 GCA_032275445.1 Crypturellus soui
ATCAAAAAGTACATTTGAAATAATATTTTGGAAGTCCAGAGAAGTAAAATAAAATACGCCAAGTGGATAATATGCTGCATGAAATATGAAGTTATATCTCCGCCAGAAAGAGATTTATCCCTTCTTCCTGAGTAGTCAGATCATTTGCAGATACATTCTCTTTACCATCTAAGAACTGCCTTCACCTGAGGGATTCTGAGAGATCTCAACAAGGAACCATAAAAAAAGAAGAAATAAACAGAAAGCTTTTTTTCTTTCTTTCTTTTTTTTTTCACCAGGGCGAGCATCATTATGGATGAAAACTCTACAATTTATTTTATCAAAAGAAAGCTGGACATTTTGAGGAAAGATTAGGTATCTTCAGTCCATCCAATTATAACTTTATAAGGGATATAACTTTTTTTTTCTGTAGAGTTTTAATGTTACAGGTACAGCCACAATACATTGTACTTCTAAGCAGAAGAGAAAACGCAAAGATAAAGATACTTGAACTAACTTAATCAAATTTAGGAAAGGGATTTAAAGTGATTGATTTCATAATAGCTTCAAGCACCATATGCACAGAAAGGCTCCATCTTTATTAAGGGTGTTGAAAGTCTCATGACAAAGATAAGTCCAAAGATAATGGAAATGCATGTTTAAGGTATTTTTCGGGTATGGCTTTGATTTCACTAGCTTCTAAAATATCACTTGGTCTCATTTATTGCTGGCCAAATGTAGTTTATGGAATAATCACTGAAATCAGCTTATAGTATCTCAGTTTGCTAAGTTCACCTAAATGACAGCTGTCTTTGCAAGCAGAGAAGCTAATTAAAATGAGATGATGCTGACAGCACAGCCATGCTCCTGCGCCAAGTACGTAGCTCTGATTAACAGCAGGATGTTGGAGTTGAACTGGTCTGGGATTTCACATGTATCCACAGAGAGAAAGCGGATGCTGCAGAAGACTAATAAAAAAAAAAAAAAAGAGGGAGACAAAGGTCTTGTTTGAAGCTTTTTCCATTTCCATGACCCTGTTTTTTTTGTGTCTAGGGAAAGAAACAAGTGTCAAAAAACCAACCAAACAAAAAACAAACACTTTGCAAGCCATATTATGTCCCATATTTTTCCCATGAAAGAAATCACATCTGTTAGGTAGAGTGTCCTGTATGTCACTAGTAGCAAGACATTATTTCTTCCATATTCCTCACTAGTACATTCTCCTGGATGCCCGCATGCAGGCTTGTCTCCAAACATCACTATACATTATGCATAAAACTAAAATCCAAGATAGTAGGCAAGGTAGTATTCCTCAAAGTTTTTCCTTTTAGATATTGTTTTATCTACAGAAGTTTGTTGAACATGAAATATGTTAAGTTCCCAAGATTAAAATACAGTTCTAGTTAATGTGGATAAAGCAGAAAACTTGAAAGTATGAGTCTTATCACCTAAAAAGAGCCTGAAGATCCTAAGCCTTGATGCTATGGCAAGACATTATAGAATTAAAAATTGTTTTTAAGTCAATGCTCAAATTATTACCTTGTAGCCCCTTATTTTCATGTTTGGGTGGGGGTAGAAGGGAGGCTACTTAGTTAATGATCTCTGGTGTTAGTTTGGAAGCACTGGTTTCCCCATGAGTAAATTTAAGTTTGCACCAAAAGGACTGATTTTATACTTAAAATAAATCAAATGATTAATGCCTACATGAATCCAAATGAGATTTAAGTAAAAGTAATAATGAGTACTTCAGTATTATTGAGTATCATCAGACAGATGATTCTTAGGACTTTGATCCTTCAGACTTTTTAACATGCAAAACTCTTTATTGTTTAATTTGTCACATTGAAAATAATGGTACTTTTTTTGTGTACATGTTTGAAAACATCCTGCTAAATTTGCAGAGCTATATATCTATTCTTCAGGCTGAAAACCCCCAAATTCTTCTTTGAATCCTTGACAGATTAGAAATTTTCTCTTAGGAGTAGTGTTTTGCATGTAAGTTCAGTTCTCTGCTAACTCAATTGTTTTGGTTGGTTGTCTCTGCTAAACTGAAAACAGCAATTTTCTTTAATCTGCAGCTTTTAAAATATATTTCCCATAATTACTTACTATATAGTACTCTTCCCTGCAGTATCTGCTCTGTAATTTCTAATGGATTTCTAGCTGCTCTAGAGTGATCTGCAATAGCAATCCATTAAGATATATTATGTGAAGATGAATCTTCATAAATTTTTATATATTAGCAAGATTGTAGATTTTTACAGGGTAACACACCTAGCTTCTATCAACTCCATGATCTTTCTTTAATTATGTTAATGCTGTCCTTTGTGGGCAGCTAGTAACTGCAGCAGCAACATATCTTCCTTTATGGACATTATTTTAAAGAAATATTTGGGTATCTCAAAGAGGAAAGTATGTCAAAGCATTCAGTTCTAAAAATCCATTCAGTTTGCAAAAACATTAAGACAGTCAGGTTCAACTCTGAGGTAGGAATAAAAGGGAGATGTGTTGGGGAAACCAACAAAACTCTTGAAAGCATCAGGCTTAGTCTGACTAAATCCAGCCTACCTACACCCCATGGTACTTGCCTGCCTCTAGAGGGGCTTAACAGGGTTAGGGTTTGCCCTGGGTTTGCTCTCCTGTTGACAAACAGCAAGAATCCAGAGGCCAGCGGTACAGCAGACAGTGGGAAGCCATCCTCTCATCTAGTGGGGACACGCTCTAACCACTGCGGTTCCGGATTCCCAAAGAAAAGTCTGAATTTTGTAAAGGACCATTTACTGGGTAGAAAGAGAGGGGGACACAAGGACTTTTTTTTTTTTTGGTAGGTGAATAAAGTCAGAAGCAGATCTTTTCATGATTAACTTCCTCTGGTTTTCACTTCTAGCTGTATAGGGCTCAGCTTTTGGGATGCCATGATTTCCAGACTCCAGTTAAGGTATTCTGAAGTATTCTCAATCCTCCTCAAAACGGGAGGATTGAGGGAACCATGGACCTGTCACCTAAGTGACAACCTTTCCTGCTTCTTCAGTGGTTTCTTTAATCATCAGGCTATTGCATTGAAGACAAGCAGCACTCTTATCACATTGCTCTATTAAAGTTACCAACTCCAGAGGAGCCGGCAGGAGCAGACGGCAGCCTGCATGAACAGGTTACTCAAAGAGTGACAGAGAGCTAACGTCAGTGATCTGGATCTTTCTTTAAAGTTGCCTGAGTTCCTTATAGGGTCAGGCAAAGGAGGGAATACTTATAAAACACACAAGACACTGCCAGGAAGGATTCTACACATTTTTTTTTTAGTAGCATAGATTTAAGATTTGAGAGAAGTAATTTCCTCATGGCATAGCAGAAATTAACTATGAAACTGAAATGCTTACTTTGCAATATATGTAATGATAAAAGCATTCTGTGATTGTGATAAGTAAAATAAGTCAGATGACTTATCCCAACAGAAAGTGAGTTATGCTTTTCCAGGGAAATTTTTTTTATATTGTTTTATGTTATGTCTTTCAAAAAAAAAAGTCAATAATCTTTTCTACATAACTACTGTTCTTTTGCCCTCCTTTTGTCTTCATTTTCTGCTTTTTAAGCTTTTTAAGCTTGCTTTCCATTAAGGAAAGATGAAGGTCTCAAAACTGTCATGGTTTGGCTAAACTTAGCTGTGACAAGTTACAATACAGAGGCTCCCTCATATATGCTGTACAGATGGTGTGCATCGCTCTGATTAACAGCCAGTTAATCTCATAGATATGTAGCTGAATAGAAAGTGAAAGGCTCAGGCAACTGTTTGGACAGCACAGCCTATAAATGGATTTCATTAGTACTGCACTAATAACTCAGCGCAGTAGCAGAAAGAAAAGTGTATAGGAAACATAGGATGCAAGTCTTTATCAGGGTTCTAGTTTGTTTTCACTCCAGATGACAGACAGAGCACAGGATCTGGAGGATCAGCTACTGGATTCTGTGTGTAATGAGTAACATTGCAAGTAATTAATTAATAAATCCAGATCAGTTTCTTTTTGTATCATTCTGCAAATTCCCTCAGTTTAGGAAAAAATGAAAAAAAAAAGGATCCCTGTTTTCCAAATTACACTTTTATATCAAAGCTAGAATGTCATAATAATATGGGATTGGTAATGAGTGTCAAGATAAATAACATAATTGTATACAGTACAAATTTCTTCATTAAAAAAAAAAAGAATGAACTGTTTCTTAAAAAGGATTTTTCAAATATAGCCAGAGGGTTAACTTCTTTATGCTCTTACTCAGTGCAGTCTCTTTAATGTGACAGAAAAAATATGGAACGATGAAAACAGAAACTGATTTCTTGGTGAATTCCAATTATGTCCTTTTTTTAATTCCTCTCCAAGCTTTTTGCTTATGTAATGCTTTTGGGCAAAAGCAGAGTAGTTGTGAATGGATTGTCACTGGAGTAGTGCTATTTCAGAGAAAGGGTGAAAAATCTCTTTACAAGATGGTGGCAGATGCAAAAGATTTTACTTAGGCTCTAGGAGGAGAGAAGTGCTAGAAAAGAGATCCATTACAGACTACTAAATCTACTTGGGAAGCTTCCTGAACTAAAAATGATCAGAGACTACAGATTCTGGGCAATGGGAAATACTTACCCCGTTCTTCCCAGGTAGTTCCCAGGTAACTGCTGATAGCCTCACCAGAAATAAAATACTGGGTCAGAAAGACATATTAGGCAGTTCTTAATCAACTGAGATTTTAAAGAAAAAAAAAATTTCTGCCTCACAATTAGGCATAGGACTAGGAAGATCTCTGTGAGTCTTTAAGAAACAATTTAAATATTTCAGGGGGATGTCAGTTAAAAAAAGGTTTAACTAAAAAAAGTTGTTAGGGAAAGAAAAGGGGATTCTTTTTCCTCATCTCTGACTCTGATCAGTCAGAATAACAGTCCTGCATAAATGGATATGGACAGTCAGTAGTGAGACTGATCAGACAGTAGTTACGTCATGCTCAGGAAACTGTGATTTAGCATGTACAGGGCATTTTCATCCTCAGAGAGTTTTATGGGCAACCACTCATTCATCTCAGAAAGAAAGGCAGGTAAGTTTTTCCATATCTGTTTCTAAAGGCTTTTAAAAAAAATGCAGGGAAGTGACTAACCCAAAGGCAATCAATAAAAGGGATTCAATATCAGAGATATAATTATAAGTACGCCTAATTATATCCAGACTGCATTTTGAGCAGGAGCCTGAGGCCACGCGTGTCTACATTCTTGTGTCAGCATTACACACAAGAGGTTGTGGTGATTTCTGGGAAATGTTGCAGAGTTCACATTATCCCCTAGCGTAGCATGCCTCCTCCAGACACCTCTGTACTGTCCAGCATATTTCTTCCATTCCTTGTAGTGTGACAAATGCACACAGCGTTACACCCTGAGATTGCTGAGCATCTCTCCTATAGCAGTGAAAGGGATTTGTTCACAAAAACTTCATGGCAGCAGCAGTATGGGTTCATGAGTCGCATTAAGGCAAGGAAGCTGGGTAGGACACAACATGGTAGTTTTCTATCCTGATGGCATAAAATGAGTGTGGATGCAGCCTCTACCTCTTATGAATTGGCTATAAGATGCAATTTTCCCAAACTCACATCTTTTACTCCCTGTTACTCCTATCATGTGGAGCCTTCCCTGGTGATTTATAACATTTCTGGTTATATTTATCAAATATCAGAAATTAGACTGTAGATGCTGTTGGACAGAGAACATGCCTTACCTCTTTTCCTTATCTTTATGCAGTAATTGACTACACAATTAAGAGTTGCACAGTTCTTTAAAACTCATTTCCTTATAATGTAACATTCAAAAATGGGAGAGTCTAAAGCATATGGTCAAGACAGGCTCTCCTTGTGCTACTGAACAAAAATCCAGAGCTTAGAGATCTCTTGAAAACTAACAAAGAGCCAAGCTATGCCAAGTAAATCATTCACATAAAACCACTGCATTCGCAGGAGTTATTTCATCTGCTTCTCTCTCCTTGTAAACATGCTGTAACCATCATGTGACTAATAGTATGCACATAAGCAGTCAATGTTCTTAGCCATTAACAAGTCCATTTTAATTGACTTACAGTGGAGGCTTTGTGGAAAAAGATAAAGAAGAAGCAGATTTAAAAGATTGAATTCCCTAGCCTTCAGAATCACTGTGTTTGGTCTTCCTTTACTGTATTTTTAAAATTTTATTCCTTAATTAATGAAGAATAGCACAGCCTGGAAAGCTGAGCTTATCTCTCCTTTCAAAGAAGAAACCTTTTCAGTGGAATTCTTCTGTGAGTGAAAAATGTGAGACTAGAGACACACTGGTGGGATCCTTTTCTGAGATGAATCTTTTCTGTTTGCAGATACTTCCAACTGTTACAGCGATTCACTGCTGAGTGCCAGTCTGAATGGCTATAAAACACTTCGCAACTCTGCATAAATACACAGGAGACAGTATCTCCACTACTCTAAATGAACGTATCTTTCTCAACTTCAAAGGAACTACGATGTTTTGCACTAGATGAAGACCAAGTCCCGTAGGAATTTCCTGCTCTGACAGTATTAAGTTGCTGTCTCATGTCTTGCTTCAGCTGATCTAGATCAAAAGGTTCCCAGTACCAGCTACTTGTCACTGTCTCCTTTGAAAGTCATTCCCCCTCCTTGTCCCCTATTCTCCCCCTCTGATATGTGTATGTAATTGTTCCCTAACCCAGTTCGATCAAAATGAAACAGGTTAGGAAAGAAACCCTCCTATTTAAAGCATGTGAGCTAACCTGGATCATTTTGACTGAACTGGGTCAGAGAGTGATTATATGTGTAGTTATTACTAACTGGGCGACAGGGAAGGCGGACAGTCTACTTGCTTGACGTAGTAACAGTCAGAGCTGGACCTATGATTGCAGCTTTAAGAAAACTATACAGAGGCGCTTTGGACGGTACAAACGGGCATGCTAAGAGATACTTTGCTGTGCATAAAACCCTTCCTTTTGATGCGGTTTCGGCCTACCCGAAATGCCACAGCAAATCCTCCTGACGCTGAAACAGAGTAGGCAAGTGGCCACCTCAGGTGTCCCAGCATGCAGGACTTGGTAAGTTCTTTCACAGGACTTGGAGTACTGACAAAAGTCTGCAACTGAAATAGTTCACAATAACACTGGGGCAAATTTAAGGTGAAAGCTTGCATGTTTGTTTTTGAAGTCATCCCGACAGTTTTATTCTGGCAGATAGAAGCAGCCCTTTTTTATGCATTCTGGAGGGGAGAAAGGATTTGCTACTGCTGCAAGCACGCAAGCGTTAGTGCTTCCTGTCCAAGAGATTCATCTGTTCCTCAAGTGAGAACAGTTACTGTAGGCATGTAGGTCTGAAAGAAAGCACAGTCTTAGTTAACAGCTCATTTTAAGCTTATACCCTTCCTGCCCTTTTATTGAGCTGTAAAGAAATCAAAGGAACATCTTATATTCTGTTGGGATGTGTATTTTCTGGGTGTGTAGAAAGCAAGGCTTTTCCAGAGCAAGGGCATATATTACACCAAGGCTTAATTCTTTCTTGGAAGAAAAAAAAAATAAAAGAACTAATGATATTGTTTATTTGATGTGTTACACAGAAACACATTCTTCATTACAGCTTCTCTTCTTCAACTCTTCATTATCTGTGACCTGACAACAGTACAGAAAACATTGTTCCAAATAAAGTGTCTTTTTTGAGTAGTCTTCAGGTAACAACAAAATGAGAGCAAAAAGGAGCAAAACCTATGACAGGGAGTCCTGCTTTGTCCATTTCACCTTAAGGTCTTTTTGCTTCTTGCAAGACTTGGGACAGGAAACTATCCTGTTTTACAGACACCATATAACTTCAGCATGAACATGTAGTTAGGAAAAGGTCCCTGTCCCCGGGTTAGTGGCTTCCCAGCCATACAATATTAGTTTGCAAGTACATTCTATGCCTCTCTCTTGCAAACTGATATTAAGAATATTGTAGTGTCAGGTGAACCACGAGGCTGAACTAAGAGCAACTCAAAGCACTTAATACAGGTGACCAGACAAATATTAAGCAATATTAGGGGCAGCTGCAGTTAGTGCTGTTTGAAAATCTTATCTGAGAGCTCTGATTCACAATCCCTCTCAACCCGAGCGTTCCTCCAGACGCTGCAGTTAGTTACCTCAGCAGAGAGCAGCTTGCGTCAGTATGCCTGGCCACGAGCTGTGGTATCTGGGGGCAGATACCGCTTGTTGGACTCGCTCTGCAGTGCGCTGTGAATCCTTCCCCATGGGAACAGGGTAGACAGCTGGAGGCAGTAACCTCTTTTGCCACTGCAGTTAAACCGACCGGAGACTGTGAATCAGAGCCCGTATTATTTTCACATGAGCGTTCTCCATTTATGCGCTGATGAAATGAGGCATTCAACAAAAAAATAAAGTGCTAACAGCATTAAACTCTAATAACTGACTAGGAGACACAGACACTTTTTCTCATTAATCTAATAATTAGGATTTGCTGTTAATTTTTAAAATATGTCAGAATATTGAAATTTTATCACTTGGCATGGAATGACATAATATGACACAGAATCTTGCATACACCCTATTTTGCACTCCTGTCTATGTGATTTGAAATTTGAAGTATAACTTCAAGATTTTTTTCGAATCAAACTTTTCAAAATACAAGGTGAGCAAAGTGCACCGATTTAACTCAAGAAACAAGAATTGTTTTGTTTTCACTCCAATTTGAAATGAAGTTAAATTCTGAAATTTAATCACAAATCAAGATTTTGGAGCTTCAACTTGTGCTTGAATTACAGAAAAAAAGTGGTAATATGACATGTTTACATGGAAAAAGGAACTGGTTTCAGATTACCTGATTTTAGACCCCACACAAGCTTGACAGACAGGATTTTCTCTATCAGTGGATAAAATTTCTGTTTAATTTACAGAGCAGTACTACATATGTTTGTGTGTGCATATATTATGTATATTTTTATATATATTAATAATATATATTTATATACGTATATGTATTTAGACAGGCAAGAACAGCAATTAAGTAAAGAAATGAACTGATTTTTAAAATTCAGATTTTTATAGTGCCTGGAAGAGTAACAGCAAAAGATAAGATCTCTCTTTTATAGCGGTCAAATGCAAAGCCAATTCTGGTTTGCACAGACAGATTAAAAAATAGACACAGATTTAAAAAATCCATTTTGAAAGAGAATTCCAATCCTCTTCACATTTTTCATCATTGTGGAAAAAAAATCACTCATAAACAAAACAGGAAGTTCCAGCTTTCATGTTGGATGTTGAACTGGAAAGACTCGAAAGCCTGGAAGACTGATTCTCCCTTCTTTTGCTCACCAACTTGAATCTGCTGTTGGCTAACTGAACAGCTAGGGTGTTCAGAGTCCCTGCTTTGCCCATGAGCTGGCTGATGCTGCAGGAGCAGAGAGGCAGAGAGAAGCGGCTGTGCCCTTGGCCTTTCCTGCTCCCCACCGAGTCGGCTTCTAGATTCCCAAGTAGAAGATTCTTTGTAGTTCTCTTTTATTACTGGATAGAGCTGGACAAGAGCTGACCAGGCTGAGTCTTAGCTCTGTGAGATGGAAATATTGCTGGCTTTGCAATGGAAGGAAAATTCCATCAGCTCTGTGTACAACTTGTTTTTGAGATGTGACACAAGAAATGGCATTGGTAAACAGTGTGAGAAGGGGAAGCAAAATAAACACAATGGCACAATTCATGATTATTCTCTTTAAAATATGCATACCTTGATGGTTGCCTTCAAGATGATTTTGTAATGGTAAATTTCTTCTTGCAGGCAAAATGAAAGTAGCGCTAGGCATATGTTACCTTACATTTTATTGGAAGATCTGTTTCATTCTTCAAGAAAATGAGACCACTCACAACTAATTAAGATGTCAAATCACATTAAAGCACAGAATGCAGCAGTCACACTGAAACTCTGGGAGACTGCTGTTTATCATTTTTATTTACAGAAACCTTTGATGTTCTTTGCACAGTATGAAGGAGAAAAAAAAAAGAAAAAGAAACTGTACCTTTCCTATGGAGCTTATAGTCTATGAGTTATGCTGTGCTATTAAAGACTGGTCTGAGCCAGCAGAAAACTGCATCTTTCCATTCAGTGGAAGCATGCCAGCTGCTACCTCCCTTTAAAAGATAAAGCATGCACATCTGGTGTGCCAGCCTAGCTTTGCTCTTTCCTTTGGGTCAATTACCCTCCCCAGGGATCCAGCAGAAATGTAGGATACAGCAGACCTTGGAGAGAGAAGGAAAGCCAGCTTGAAGTGATGCAGGCAGTTGTCCAAAGCAGCAGACTGGCAGCCTTGCAAAATGGCCAAGATTTTGCCTGCTGAGGGTAGGGCAGGCTAGATTTGCTGCTACTGGTAGCAGCTGCTGCAGCTTAAGTAGGGGTTAAGGTGAGTGAGACAGTAACTACTGTAGCTTGGGAGAAAATCCAGCGCAACCCCTTTTTCTCTCTCTCCTGATCCCAGACTCCCACCTATTGAACAGCAAAACTCGGACTTTCCCAAGCTGATTCTGAAGAGGAAACTGCTCTGTTTATGTATACCAAGTTATGCAGGGCTGTATAGAGAGCCCAACACTAGGTCTCAATAAAATAATCCATTTAAACAGCACAGTGTGCTTTCCTGCAGAGGTATTAGCTTGGCTTTCAGAGGCATAAATTAATGTAGTTTTCCACTGGGGCACACTTGTGTGATGTATCATTCTGAAATGGCCATAACCCCTATATTTTTTGGAGCCAGTTCATTTGCTGACAGTTTGGATACAACTACATGCTGCTACATTCCCTGATGTGGATTTATCCTTTGTGATCTCCCTGCCCTCACAGACTCAGCAGCTGAGTAATGAGCCACCCCAGGCAGGTCCTAAATTTGCTAGAGCAACTCAGGAGCTGAATACACTGAGTTAGCAGATGGCATACCCAAATCAGGGTGGTTTAGATGTCATTTTGTGATTAAAAACTGTGTAGTGAGCATAATTCTTGCAGTAGACATGCCTGTTCCTCTGAGTAGGCATTATAGAAGACTGTATACTAGGGAAGGGAGCAGGCAATGCATGTGGGCTCATGCATTAAGCAGGAATTGAACCATAGGTGGCTTTGGAGAATGTGCGGAGACAAGACTGGGAGATCACGTGGCACTTAGAAGTATCATCAGATGGTGCAAAAGGAAGCAGTGGGAAAGGACACACACAGAGCAGGGAGTCTGCTAGGCCTGCAAGAGAAGTTTGAATGTGCCTAGAAAGACATGGGTAGTTCAGTGTAGGAATTTTCAGGTGGGAGAGCGGAGAATAGACCTGCCGCGGGATGGAGGGCTGCTGCAACGCATCAGCTCTGCTCCAGCAGAGGTCATTCAGAGCCCTGGTTCTGTCTGCCAGGCAGGCAAACAACAGAAGACAAATTAACTATCTGCATATTACTTTTTCCATCAAGGCTAAATGTTATCTCATTTTTAATAGATTTTTCGTAATAACTTCATGCACATGAGAGAAATAGTCTTGTTCTACATTTTTAGTGTAGTTGCTCTTGCTCCCATTATTCTGATTGGAGGTGGGGAGGAGTAAGGTTTGGAAGGAAGAGTTCTTTCACCTTCCTGGCTATCTTGCTCATGTTCCCAGTCACACGACAAGGAAATGCAGCTCCCCACACACGTGCGCCCCATCTCCTGGTCTGCTCAGCTGTCTGGAGCAAGTCACTGACCTGTGCATCAGATCCGTCCCCTGTCCTGCTGCAGAGGGGAAAGGGTAAAATGAAGAAGTCACCCCTTAGTCACTTGGATATATCCCTAAGGAGTATATCATCTGTTCCAGATGTTTTAACTGTTGTGTACTTGCTTCATTGGTAACAGGTTACCTCTTTATAGCAACAGAATTCACGAAAAGACACAGACTTTTATCACATACTTCCAGTTGCGCAGGTGCAGTAATATAGCTCATGCTACGTCCTGCACAGAATGCACAAAACTGCAAACCAGCGATCTAGCTCTTTTTTTTTTACAGAAGCCTGAATTGATCTTTATTAAATAAATAAACAACCTATTTGTTCAGGAGAAGTCTAATGGGGGGAACAATGATCAAGCAATAATAATTCACTACAAATATATATATGCACTCATAAGCATTTTGGTTTTTTTTCGCTTACCTTCATGAAGTGCTATTTCATTTGTAGGAAATCATGCTCAATACCAACAATAAGGTCCCATATTTCATTCTCTTTGTTGCCATGCTAACTTATTAAATGTGTCCCCATGTGAGAAAGATAAGCTTTATGTCTCCATTCTTAGATTTACTAAATAAGAACAATGATTCTGAGCATCTAGCTTGAGGTCTTAACTCTAATTTTCCAGTTAGAGGGAGTTTTTTGAAAGTTGCAGCTCATGCCATCCCTAGAATTGTCAGAGCCTGAATCTCTAAGTACTTTTGAACATGTTCTTTGTCTTTCTTTTCTCGGCTTTCAGAATGCTTGGCCTGTCTCTCCACATGTTGGTGTCCTTCAGGGTCCTGTCCCAGCTGAGCGCAAAAAAAATATAGTATTTAGAAAAATTCATAGCTAATATCACTGGTAAATGCCTAGGGCTGTGTTACAGAATATCCCATTGATAAGTGCAATAAATCTATGCATGCATAGATGTTTTAAATCTCCCTAACGCTGCTGACAGGGCTCCAACCTACAAAATCCCAAGAAAATAACTATGAGATTATTATCACCTTCCATCTCTTTCTTTTTTTCTGTTGGAGTAGAAATGAAGAAAATATAAATTTCATGTTGACAGAGAGGTGGAAGATTATGTAGCAGTTTGGTTCGTATAATAAAACCAAATAAATCAAAGAAGTAAACAACATTGTTTATGGAGGTTTGTTGCTGAAAATTCATTAATATATGTAAAAGTCATGCTACTATTAATTATGTAATTAAGAGATTTTTTTTAGAGCAGCAGAGATTGTTGTTTATTTCATGCTTTTTTTCTCTTTTGTGAGAATGTGCTACAGAAATTAACTACTGAAATTATTATCAAATCATATGCTAATGAATGAGAACAAAATTATTAATGACTCACAATTTACAGTGCACATGTTCACTAGAGTATCTTTCAGTGCATGCAAATCTTACAGGATACCCCTTGTGCTTTGATTTTTCTCTGTTAGATGATTGAAAAATACTCATTAAGAGATTTCTCTAATGAGCTGCGTTCAAGCATAAAATAGGCCACTCCTTTTATAATTTAAGTGTGGTTTTTTGAATATAAATATCCCCTAATTCCCTATAGGAACTGACTTCAAATGGGAATTTTGTCTTAACATGGACTTCAGGATCTTTGAAGGGTCTTTGAAGTTTATAATTGGGTCCAAGCTGAAATATGCTGTCAATCATATAAATACTGTAGTTCAAACATTCATATTGGTTACTATTCGTGGACAAGACAGTGCTTTACTTTCTGAGATATATCCTAAAATCCTGTTGATATACACTTAAGCAGATTACTGAGAGAATCACCCCTGACCTATGGGCAATTAATCAATTATAGTCAATTAATTAATCTTGAATTCCATTCATAGGGAAGTAGCATTTCTGAGCTTGATGAGCTCTTTCTGATTTGCTGTCCCTAACAGACATGAATTGATGAGTGACAACCCAGAAGCTTCATTTAACTTAAATACCTAGTTAAGCAATGAAACGAGGACATTGAAGCTTCCTTCCCTTGCCATTTCCTCAGTGTTGAAATGAAAACTCATTTACAAGCTCCTGTGCGGATGTCCAACTAGACACTCATCTAGTTACAGCTAGGCAGTCATCACTGCTGTGTCTTTATTAAGTAGAAAGAGAAAAGACTTTGCAAATTGGCAAATCAACCCCAAACCCACCGTCTTCTATCATAAGACACAGAATAGACATTAGCATAGAGGTTTGGTAGGTGTGACACTAAATGATGATGTTCTATGTGAAAATAATAATTTAAAAAACCTCTTTCAGCTGTGGATTTCAAGCTGTGCCTAATCCAGGTATAAAAACAGAGTAAGGATCCCAATAGACTGAAAACTTTGGAATGGGTGGAAGGTAGATCTGTGTTCCACTGCAGGCACCAAACCTTTTAACAGAGTGAGAGTCTGGTTTCAGACCAAAATTGTCCTATAGGGAAAAATATCTGAAGGTCCTGCTCCTATACAAGTGCTTTAACCAGTAGGTTACAGTCAGACTTCCTCCTGCCTCATCTTCTAAGATCCAGATCACATCACATACTTTTAAAATATGACAAGTGTGGTTCAAACTTCTATTCAGACCAAAAATGAGAATGAATTTTCCTAGGTAAGTACTGTAGATGCTAGGCTGTTTTGTAATGGACAAAACTGCTGCCACCACCTATTTCTTTTTTTTAAAAACATTCATCTGTGCTCTTAGGTAGCCCTCCTAAGCTGGATGACATTGCAGAAGAGTAAAAACATCTCACATTTTCTATCAAATTCATATACTGTCAGGGTATGGAAACAGGTAGCTACCCTAGGAATTACTGAATAATATCCAGAGATCATCAAAGGACCTTACCTTTCCTCACTGATCTTCTAAGGAACATAGAGACTTACCTTACCTATTTCTCCAGACATACCTCCTGAGCAAGAAATATGAAAATTAGGTGGACTCTGACTACATTAGTTTTAGTATTATCATGCAAACTCTGAATCCTGTAATTTTAGATGGTTCAGGTTCTGCAACATGGGAAATAATTTTGTATTATATCATTCATTCTAAATAATTCTGAATTGCTTGCTAATTCTTATGGAGTATATTAGCAAAAGAAGCACCCCAAATTACTTTATGTGCCTTAAAAGCTCAAAATAGGGAGAAATAGAAAGTATTCTTTCATAGAAAACAAGAGACTGTATATTAGACAGATGTGTGCTTTGCAAGCAACAACAACAAAAAATTATCGCTGTTTTTGCTATATAATATTAATACTGTCTGAGAAATAAAATAAAAAACAATATAT
>JAUBNY010001047.1:979976-997364 GCA_032275445.1 Crypturellus soui
AGCTTTTTTTTTTTTGTTTAATGTAGGAAAGTGTCCAAAACATGGCCACAAAATGTGGAATATTAAATTACTTGAATCAGAACAACCTATTTATTAGTCAGTGTATGTGCTATAAAAATAAAACTAAAAATAAGGATACCCATAAAATCCATAGAAGTTTCTTCCAAAAGTTGTGCTCTCTCATCTTCTTTCCTTCCAGTGCCATTTTAAATACCATAAGAGATGAGATATATATTAATAAATGAACAAATGAGACCAAATCCTAACATAAATAAACCAGTACTCTGTCAGTAAAAGAGCGGTGAGTCCTTAACATGGCAATAAATTAGGTATTGATGAATAGATTAAAATGCAACCCATTACTCACTGCTTGATTTAGCATTTAGTTAACATCAAAGTACCAAATATATTAGAAAGAGAACATAGAGTGTCATTTCTCCATATTAATCCTCTAATCTCTCTTTCATTACATACCTTCATAGCAAGCAGAATTAGTGCTGATAACAGAATTTCTATTTACTCAAAAAAACTTTGTCATATTACAGTGGTAGTTTGCAGTGAGTTGGCACTTAGCGTAGATAAGATCTCTCTTCCCTTCTAATCTAATTATGACAGAATTAATAATGACAAACCTTGAGAAAGGAAGTGCATGGCAATAAAGTAGTGGCTTAGAAATGAAGGAGTTTTTGCTGATGATAGCAAAGCTCAGCCTACAAGTGAGCAGTATAAGTATGCTGAAAAAAGACAACTCTAGAGATCTACATAATTATGAGATATAAATGAAACTGTAGATTAGGCAACTATTGATGGCTGAATCAAATCTGAGTGGAGGCTGAAGCACAAACATATAGGTGAAAAAGGGAGTTTGAATTTGATATAAGAAAAAAAAGTAGGTTCAAGCTGTGGACCATGTGTTAAATGCAGTCCCAGAGAACAATTCATCCATCATTCAGCTTATTCCTTGCAGGTTTCTTTCCATAGGGAATTAGTTTGGTGGCAGCAGTCTGGCCTTAACTGTCATCTTTACCAGGTCTGTTTGTGTGATGCTGAGCTAATTGCACTTGCCTGATACAGGTTCTGCACATAAATAGGTTTCTTCCTACTCTTCGGTCCAGGTAGCCACTAGGAGCAAGCCAGATAATTCAGTTGGCCAATAGAAACCTCTTGATCTGATCCAAAGATGATCGATCCTTTTTTTTGCCTTTTTTTTTGATGTTTGGAACCATTTTTACAGCAATTGCATTTACGGGTTTGACTCTCCAGTGTCATGTGAACCTTTCCTGATGGAAGACTAAGCTATGGGACCTACCCAGTAGGTTGAATTTTGCAAGATAAAATTTATGAAAAAAAAAGATGAAATAAAATTATTATTAATTTCCAGTGGAAAACTGGAAAAAAGTGCATGTGGAATGATGACTGGCTTAAAACTTGAAGCTAGCAAGAAACAGATAAAATATTATAGGAAGTAGGAATGAAATGAGGGAGCAAAGGTGAAGAAAATAACCTGGGAGAGAGGAGTGAAGGACTGAGTCTCATTCTGAATTAAGAAAGAGTTTCTTCCTCCATCAGCCTTTTTTTTTCCCAAAATCTTTGTTTTCATTGAGTCTAAAAAATGTTTTAATAAAGTTATCTTAATTCATTTATTTATAATACACTTAATGCGTTTTCTTGTAACTTGATGAAATAGTTCTCTGTGTACTTTTTCAAAGCGAAATTTTAGGAATATGAAAGGATTTGAAAATATTCTATGAAGGCCCTATAAAGACCTGGAAAAGGATATCATAATTTGTAATTTGTTCTCACAGGCAACAAGGGTCCTTTCTGAATGGTCCTCTGTTGTGTCTCAGAGGTGACAGTTAATTCATATTTATGCATTCAAAACATTCAGGGACTCAGTATTTGGGATGAAAAGTAGAACTTTTATTTTCTAATTCAGACTTTGGTAGCGTTATCTATTTTTTAGTGCCTTAATTATCTGTAATATGCATCGCTTGGGAACCTTTGAAAGCCACAGGTAGCACAGACCATAGCTGGAATGCCACCAAGAGATAACTTTACACATCCTCCAAAAATATCAGTGGCTTCTTGCTAATTTCCATGTCTTATTCTCCAAAAAAGATATGTTTGATTTCCTAGTTTCTGCTCTTATTTTGCTTTAATATACATGTGCAGAAGCCTGTGATTTGTAAAGATGTAGTACTTTTCATCATAAATTCCAAAATTTGAAATACTTTCAAATGATCAATGCTTGTAATTTGGAAATTTGCATTTCCCATAAATGAAACAGTGTAACATTCATATATTACTTGTTCACAGCAAAGCTATTTCTTCTTTATGGAGGAACTTATTATCATCGAAGTCTCTTGAAGTTGATGTTAAAACTGAAGTAACATGTTAATGAAATGGAGTAGCAGAGGATATTGCATAAATTATTGAATGAATTACAAAAAGCTATAAGGGTTATGAAATATATCCGTTGTTAGTGATAGGGATTTATGCACAAAAGAAAGATTTTTCTAGCTTCTGCTTCAAACTGTCATCACTTCTGTGTCTGCCCTTGGGCAAAAATCATTTAGAGAAAAGATCATTCATGTCTTTCAGATAAGTGTCAGAATGATTGATTTCTTCACAGATTGTTTTTAAGAGTAAACTTTAAGATACAGCCTTGAGATGAGCTTTGATTTCTAAGACGAAGGTCACTACATATATGCAGTGCATGATTATTGACGTCAGCCTAAGGATTTTTACTTATTAGAACTCCCTCACACGCTGAGCAAATACCTGAAATGCTTCATGCAGAATAACTTATGCTAGGGATAAATTATCTTTGCTTTCTAAATTCTATCTATTTGTATTTGGATAGTTTAAAGCATAAGGGTCTCTTTAAAAAGAATATAGTAAGATAAAGGAAAAGGTTTCTTCAAGTTTATCTGAGGAAGTTCTGTTGTACTTTTTTCAGTTGAGGGACTTTTTGATAACATTACGAGTTCTTTTTACTCTGAGATCACATCTAAATTTAATGTTCTCACCAAAATCAGTGGCAAATCTTCCTGTTCCTTTGATGAAACTACAGTTTCTCACAGAGAGGCTTGGGTGCATCAGGAAAGCAAGAACAAGATTTGCAGTCAGAATTGTTACATGGTAGTCTGACAAGATATTCCACAACTCGTCAAAGAAACTAGCAGTTAGCTTTGAACTCTGAAAATTTTCATCCTTAAATATAAAAGAGAAGCGTTCAATTTGTAATTATCTTTATGGGCTATAAAAATAGACTCTAGATTAAGAAAAAATAGAATTCCTTTCCTTAAAAGCCATGAATTTAATTCAAGGAAAGGACATTACTATCAAAATGTTGGTAAATTTAAAACCCTAGTGTGAGTGTATTAGAAATAGCAATTGTGTTTCATTATTGTTAATTACTGGTACCATACCAGAGTCATAGGAAGGGTTTTGCAGATGCCAAAAGCTGCAGAGAGAAAGATTTTGAAACCAGGAGTAGGAGAGCTCTGTGGAGGGGCAGATTGCATGTCAGCCCTGAATGAGTAGAGGGGTGAGAGAGTAAAACTCAGATGGCGATCAGATCTGAAATAAAAGCTGAAGCGTTTGAAGAAGTCTGTGCTTCTTTCAGTCCTTGTGGAGTAAAAGACTATTCAGGTAAATGTACTGACCTTTCCTCATCATGTAACCTATCATTCACCAAAAAGTTAGCTCAGTAGGACGTGCACAGATTCCTCAGGAAGATTTGGTTTTCTTCGCATAAGACATTTTAAAACAGCAGGGATACTAAAAAATGAAACATAAGAAAAATGCTTATGTGATTTAAGTGCATGAGGTCTATTAGAATCACAGAGTCATAGAATCACAGAGTGCCTAAGGTTGGAAGGGACCTCTAGAGCTCATCTAGTCCATCCCCCCTGCACACGCAGGGTCTCCTAGAGCACGTGGTACAGGGTAGCATTCGAGTGGGTCTGGAAGATCTCCAGAGAAGGAGACTCCACAACCTCTCTGGGCAGCCTGTTCCAGTAAAACATCTGAACATTTGAATGTTAGAACATTTGATTTTGAAAGACTGAAATCTCCTTAGGCCCATTTTAAGAATGGTTCCTAAAAATGATACAGAAATATAGTTGTAATAAATCCCACATCTTGAAAAGCCTGTCCTCTTTGCATGAGGAAAACCTCATGCAAAATCTTTGAATGCAAAATTACAGTGATGACTGAGAGACCAAAACTGATTTCAGTGAAGTTTTTTGAGTAAGACCTATAAAGATGTATCTGAAGGGAGTAAATATAGTGAATATCCTGCTTATATTTAGAAGATTCTGATTATGGCAGAAAATGTTTTTTATTTTTAAAATGGTAAGCACTTTTAGGGCACCTTATTTATTAAAGGCTAGTTATTTTATCTTCATGTAGTTTCATTCACAGCAATCGCACCACTGTCAGTAGAGGGGTAATATTTTTATGTTAAGAAAAGGCAATGCACAGCATAGCAAAATAGCTTTTTTTACTGTAAGTGTATTTCCAGACTGAACTGTTTATTCAGCAAATTACTTTTAAGTAATGATTATTTATTAAAATGAACACTTGAAAAAATCATCTGAAATACTGTTTTCTTTGCTATGTAACTAATTTGAATTTTTTGGCTGTAAACTGTGCTTTAAGAGACAAAAGTACGTATTGTTTGTGAGTTTCATCACAAAATTCATGCCCGTGAAAGCTTAGCTGCCTGTTTTCTCTGCAGACTTATGTAAATTTCTGGGGACCTTGTGTGAATGGAAGGAGTCTGAATTTGTGTCCATGGTAATCTGCTCGATGTGTGGAGGAAGTTACAATGGCATTAACCCATGAAAAGAACCAGTTGTTTTCTTTGAAAGCAGTCAAGACATGCTTTGCATTCAGATCACCAACTTGATCAGAGCTGGACATCTTTTCTTTTCTCTTCTCTCTTTTTTTTTTTTGTTTTAAGAGCTTCTCTTTGAAAGAGCTTAATGCTGCTCACCTGTTACAGTCAAAATATGTCATTTATCTCTAAAGGGTCATTAAAAAAATGGTGGAATAGAAATAACAAATATATCCCTGAAATAAAAGGCAAAAAAAATCCTGCAGTTGTTTACAACTTCTGCTTATACAAGTAGCATAAGCGTAAACATGAGCATGAAGCATGAAAATGGCATAACCATCAAGGCTTATTACCTGCCTGAAACTAAATGAATTTGTGCAATTTTTCCTTAGACCTGGAAATCTGGCAATACCAGTCCTGTCCTCACTGCCTTTCTGGGCAGAGCAGGAGTCCTACTCAGGTGTGACCTTGGGACTCTGTTGTAGAGGGACTTCCTCAAACATAAGAATTTGGAGTCTTTCCATACTATTGCCTTATATAAGTTGTGGTCTTATACAGACCTGACATAGAGAGAATGCACTTCAGCTTACTTTTCCTGCTGTTACAGATGCTCAAATAAGAAAATAGTTGAAACTATGTTTACTTTTACTTTTACAAGAAGAAATTGTACCCAGCAGTCTCATTTGAAGTGTCCTCCTGCATTTAAATTAAATTACACTACAGGGAAGAATAACATTAAGCAACTTGTGTTTCTTTATATATTCAGTAGAGATTCAATTTGCTTGATTAATTAATAGCTGTCTTGTCTTCATATCTATTGGCTAATGAAAGTAAAAGATCATTCTCCTCTGTATCTTAATATGATACTGGTATCAACAGCTTAATGGTAGACTACTATTAGGTATGGTTTACTTTTGTTGTGGAGGAAAATGGCTTTTTATATAAAAATAATGTAACAAAATGAAAGGTTTGCCTAGAATTCATGTCATTCTTTTCTATAATATCTATCTCCTGCTACTGTAAACATTTTATATCACTGTTGGCTAAATAAGTTTGCTCTATTGCTTCGTGAAGCCACATTTAGAGAGCATTGTAAGTACATTTCCTGGCCTTCCTTGAAAATGGCCAGCTTTCCACTGGGAAGAGACAGGTCTTTCAATGCAGGGTTCCGAATTAACACAGCAAGAACAGCTGGTACTTGCCCCAATCGCATTTGAGAGCTGTAAGTTCCAGGAATTACTTTTGTAGGAGCTGTGCCCTGTGCATGTTCATCAGTGGAGACATTTGGCTACTTAAGATATAGTGGGAGACATGGTAACACCCCAAGGTGCAGAGTGGGGAAAAAGCCACTGCTGGATGGTCTGACTGTAAGCAACTACAACCTGCCATTAAAACAGAGAAAGCACAGTTAAGTAGGTGCTGTAATGCCAGCGTTTTTACTGGTCTCTTAAATTGTCTTCCTCTTAAGAGAAAATCTTAAACACATGCTTAAATCTAAATAGGGGAATAGCCAGTCATATCCACTTTTCCAGACAGCTTTTTAAAATTAAGTTCTTTGCTTACTTGAAGGTAAGTAATGTGGGTCTGTTATAGAATGGTAATTAATATTTATATTAAAATAGTTTCAATAGAGTCTGCATTTCATCTAGGACAAGTACTGTTGCTACTCCAAATACCATTCTTGTTCACTATGTTAATACCAGGAATAGTCATATTGGGTCAGACCTGGATTCAGTATTGCCTGAAAGCAGCTAGTGCAGATGCTTCCAAATAATGGTACAAAATCCCACAGCAGGTAAGAGTGAGATCCTCCCCAGTCATTTCTCATATATATTCTGATGTCAGATTTCCTTATAAGTAGGTTGAGACAACTCCAAATATTCTTGATATATTTATACTATTTTCATCTTCAAGTTATTAAACTAAACAATTTCTGGGGGTTTCACAAATATAATAAAAAATATATCCTTTCACAGTTCTTATTGCTTTCATACTTCTCATAAATGCCCTGCAGTGTTTTTGTTCTTCTAGAGAAAGAGAGAACAGAAGTTCCCAGTATTAATCTCAGGAACCTTGATTATTGTTTATAGTTCTTTTCTTCCTCAAAATAAGCATTCTTTACCTTTTCCACATTCCCTTATTTTAATTTTTTTCCTCTATGTCTGTGGTCATGCTCATCATTCACTCCAACGTAATTCTGCAAAATTATTTCTGAGAAGGCAAAACCAACACAGAACATAGTTTTCCAATACAGGACATCATAGTTTTTCAGATGAAACTCTGCTCTGCTATGTTAAGGAGTAATAATGTTCCTTCTTTGCTGTTTCTTATATATGTGAGGAAGAACTGCTTTACTGTGGGGGTGACAGAGCCCTGGAACAGGCTGCCCAGAGAGGCTGTAGAGTCTCCTTCTTTGGAGATCTTCCAAACCCACCCTGTGCCACGTGCTCTGGGTGTCCCTGCTGGAGCAGGGGGGTTGGACTAGATGATCTCTAGACTTCCCTTCCAACCTCAACCATTCTGTGATTTCCAAATTTCAGCTTTGAATTCAGTCATACATTGAAAAAAAAAAAAACTTCATTCAGCTGCCCAAAGGGATGCTTCCTAATCTCTTTTCTCAACTTATACAATTAATTAAAAACCCAATAAATTAAAAGTAGTTAGTATTTTTTCTCAGTCTACACATTTTTCTATTACTTTTTCTTATGTATGCATCTATATATGCAGAATATCATTTGCTGTTGTTACACATTTACATTTCTTGTTATAGCTCTCTGAGTATCCTTGAAATTATAGTCCTGCGTAATCTTAATAGCAAACATTGGCACACTGAAACATTTCTGCAAATGTCATCTCTAATAAAAGAGGAAATATTGTTTATTTCTAGGACCTTTTAGCAAGCATTTTATTTCTTAAAAGCTGATGCCAGTGGATTATTTTGGCACCTGTTCTCCCTATTTAATGTTAAATTATATTGCAGTCATCACCATTTAATGGCTCAGTTGCTGTTGCTTTGTGACCTAGCTATTATGTGTGTTTTATAAGTGTGCCAAGAAAGGCCTCTACCTATTTGTGTTCTAGAGCTGCTTTGCAAAGATTTGTGCCTGTGTTGCTTCTGTAATGTTAATTTGTCTTCTTGGTCATTTTACTTGAGATAATCAAGATCCTACTGGTTTGTTAGATTGTGCTGGTTGTTTGTGCTTGCTTCCCTTTGTGAATTCAATATGCCTTTCTTTGCTAAATGCTGATACAGACATACTACTATATTTACATTACTGGGCTTAGAGTTAACTTTTATATGGATTGAGCTTCATGTTCCTTTCTTCTCATTAGGTTTATTATTCACTAAGATATTCTGCTATCTATTAAGCATGTATTAAGTTTAAACTCTCCTAACTCATTCAAGGAAGTGAGCTTTAGGACTCTGTTCATTTTATCTAGTTGGGCCTGCTCATTTAATTGGTAGTATTTTACACAAAAAATAACACTGAGAGAGCTTCTTCTAAGTCTCTGTGTAAACATCCAGGCCATCCCGTACTGATAGCACTCCGTTAGCAGTCCTGATGTGCAACATGGTCACAAAGCCAGGCTTCCTCCCCAGCACAATGACGCAAGTGCCTAAGTGGCTCCAGTACAAAGCATCCTATTACTTGGCCAAAGAATATTCACAGAAGACCTTCTCTATCCAGGCTATTGAAGTATTCTCCATACCATAAAACCTTTAAATCCATTTTCATAGGAGAGGGAAAGATGGGCAAATGTTTTGGAGCCTGCTAATTAAGGCCTTTATCCTTGGTTTTAGTGCTCTGCACCTAGACCTAGGGCAGGTGGCTGTTTGCAGGGATACCTTTGAGAGCATGAAATGGCCAATTGGGGCAAAAATCCCTTTGTAGAACTAAGTCTCCATCACTTAAATGCTAAAGCTCTTAGTACTATGGAGAGTTAAGCTCCAAACTTGCAAAGACCTTAAGTGTGTAAGTTCCTGATGAGGAAATGACTTTGTCAGTCTAGCTGCAATTTTACAAGTCACTTCAGGTGTATTGAAATGTACTTATAAGGTACTTATAATGTACTTATAAGCCATAACTCACTATACATTTTTAGTTTTTTTCCCCTCTAACGCTCACTGAATTTAATTGACAAAGCAATTAATTTATTTTTTGGCAATAAACTTCTTCTAATCCGGATAGATGAATTCTTCTAATTAACTAGAAATGAATTTAATAGCTACATTAGATACATTGTATTCATTTTTTTCATGCTGCAATGTTTGGCTGTGTTTAAAAAAAAAATGCCTGTAATTCATAATAACATTCACAGGCTTCATGATTTTTTCTTGCAGAGATTTAATTCCTTAGTTGTAGAAAGTTTCAGTCCGTTTGTGGTTGGTTATTGAGTGTTGGCAGCTGACTGCCGCAATATATGAACTTTCAGTGGTATTGAACTAATCTGAACCTAGGAAGAGGATTACTGCAGTGGGGTTTTCAGTTCAAACCATGTTACACACTTAGTATAGGCTTGCAAGTAGCCAGGGGTCAGAGCCTCCATTTTGTGGTTCAGTGCACAAATTAAGGCTTTTCATAGAGCGCCGCTGCCACCTGAGACCTGGATAAAAGCTTTTTACGGTGGCAGCAGAAGGCTGGGTTGTATTGGGAAGTGGCTACTGCCGTAAGGTAAAAATTCATGTCTATAGTGATAGATTAACCCGTGTGTATATGATCTTATTGGACTGTTATTTTCACATTTTGGGTCAAACCTTGTGCAGCTAGGTTTGTGTGTGCTGGCAGAATTCAGCTGGGAGATTAGAGAAAGAATATGAATTAAAGTATTCAAAAAAGTGTTTTTCTCCCTGAAATCTCAAAGCTGTATTCTGGTTCCTACTGCTGTTACCTGCAATGTGCATAAATTAAATATCTGGGGGATGGAGGGAGGGGGAATATATATCTGTACTGCATCTGTCTGTCTGCATTCCTGTGGATCTTATACAGCTTGCCAGGCAGATTAACCTCTCCTCTCCAAAAATGATTGATTACTTGTGGGACAGACTATAGATCACACTAAATACCTGACAAACTCCTCTCCCCTCACTCCTAAATATTGTTAGCTCTCTGAATTCAGAATGGGTCTGTGAAGTTCCAGTTCTGTGGAACTGAACCATTTTCTTTAATGGTACTCTTTTGAATGTATATAAAAAATATGAGTTATAATTTGGTCTAAAAATAATACCTAATAGTAAAATCAATATACATAACGAACACTGATATGTGTAATAGAAAGTAAGAGAAGGAATTCAAATAAAATAGACTTTAAAATGGCACTTTTTTGGTGGGGTGATATCTTATATATTTCATTAAAGCATCTGACTGGAAAGAAAAACTGAAGCATTGAGAACATTGCTTCTGGCTGTGTTGTAATTAGCTAAAACAAACAAGCAATCAATAAGCACTAACTGGTGGAAATGTGTGGAAACACAGTAATAGTAAGGTGTTCTACTTGCAAGAGAAGGGGACGTTCAGCGCTGGGGGCTCCGAGTCCTCCCACCTCCACTAAGGACGAGAAAGTGACCATGATCAGTACAGTCCCCAGGCCACAGGTTGCATTGCACTGTGTTAGTACACACAGCACTTGAAAATGAAAGCATAAATGTGACTATCTTGAAGAAAAAAACAAGAACTACTTCCTAGAAATCACTATGTAGGTATACGCAATGCTTGGCCTTGATATTTAGTGTCTTCCAAATACTGACCTTCTGCATTTACAGCATGTTTGTGAATTTAATGAGGCCTAATGTGGGTGGCATTGCTGCTGCAGACCACACATCCAAGCGTACGCCATGGGAGACCCCACATCTGGGCCGTGTTCAGGAGCTAGCCCCATGGCAGGGCTGTAAGAGCAGCATAATGAGGATCTCAAATGAGGTGAGGCCAAGGAAAGTGCTGTTCTCATTCCCTGTAAGGGACAGCTTAAATGGGAAAGGACTAATTATTTCATTCAATGAAAAAACATTCTGTTTTAGATCCAGGAAAAAACTCTCCTTGAGCACACCAGAATTTTCTTCTGATTCTATGCATCATGTACACCTTTCTCCAATCATTTCTATATTGGATTGTGCCTTAAAGACTAAATTGCAGCCTTATGCATAAGAGTGAAATATTTTGTAGTACTAGAATGTACTCAAAGCAAACAGTTATCATTTTGTCCATTCAGCAGTGAGTTTCCCAAAGGCTTCCGTACTTTTAGTTTCAGGTTGAAAAGTGAGACTTAAGTAGAAGACCCAAGTCAAAAATTTCCTGAAGTAATTTTGAAGAAAATTACTGAAGTTTTTTTGCACTGTTGCTGTCTGACCTTGAAGATATCCCATTCTTGACCTGAAAGCCTTTCAGATACTTAAAATTTTGCTTTAGGGTTTGCTGTGAATTTTCAGTCTAGATAATATGGAGTGACTTGGAACCTATTTCATGCCTAAGACATGCTTCTGATTTAAAAAACTGAGCATCTTTCAGGCACATTTTCAAGACTAAACTAGGTAAGAACATGTGCAAAAATACATATTTGTAGTGTTAAATTCCATGTTTCATTGGTATTACTGGTGGTTTTCCGTTGGTATAATCAGTATCACACTGCAGCCTATCAATTGGGTTGCTTAGTGGACAGGAACTGGGGAGGTTCAAATCTACATAGCAAATGCTCCAGAACAGTACCCAAAATGCAGACATGACTTCTGTAGAAGTCCTCCCCATATTCCTATTAAAACTGTGGTTGTGTAGAAATGTCTAAGTAATGCAGGTGAAAACCCTGGGAATTAAATGGGTGCTGTAGTAATAACTAAAAAAATCAGCCTTCTATCAAAAAATTAAGGCAATTTTCTTTTTTAAGGAAATAACACATTTATTTCATTTGTTTACCCTTGTGTGCTTCTCATGTGTCAGTGGTTTACATAATTTTTCCTGTTCCCTGTATTTTTTAGCAGTCATGAGATATTTCCTTTTCTTCTTCAGAAGATTTGTATGTATTTGGTTACAATAAGAGGAAGGGAAAGGTATGCATGAGTTTCATAACCTGGTGCAATTGCAAGAAATTCCAATATCTATATATATAAAAATTGTGTATATAAATACACACACGCCCAATTTATGTATATATATGTATATAATCATATATGTTTTCTGACAAATCTATGTATGTGCATATACGTGCATTTTTCACAAGGTTTCGGTTATATTGTTTACCTTATGTACTGTGTTAAATAGCATATATTTTAGTAAAGATTCCTTTGGGATGACTTGCATAAAGTCTACTCGTGAGTAATCTATAAGGACTACTCATGAGAGATCTACGTAGATATTACTAAAATTGTAGTGCTTTACTGATCTGTAGATGTTCACGAGTGGGAAGGCATTAGAGAATGATATTGTGGAGGTTTTGCAGTCTGGTACTGGACTTTAAAAAAGTTTGCTTTCCTATCATTACAATTTTGAAGTGTCTATTTTACCAAGTTTCCAGTTTGTTGAAAAGGAGATTGTAAATATTTTTTTACCTGGTTACCAAATACAAGAGGTAAAACACATATTTCATTCCTAATGTGTAATATATGCCTTAAATTTTCCAGAAATCAAAATAATAAAATTTTCCCTTCAGTCTTGCTAAAATACTTGTTTCTTCTAAGATCTCATTAGCCTCAATACATACATCAGACAATAATATAATATCTTTAGCAAGGTTATGGTCTTTCTAAATCTATTTGTGTTCAGATACCTAAAATCTATTTAATATTTTTAAGTTCAAGTTGGTCATCCTGTATTCCTGGGTCATCTAACTTTATAGATACCTAATTATTGAGATGTCTGTATATTTAGCCCAAAAGCTTGATAGGCACTTGATTTCAGCCATCCATGCATGTTGAGAATTTTTTTCTCAACTGTTTTGTAGAGACAAGTACCAATCTCTCATCTGAAAGCTCTTTTGCATCTAGGTTTCAGTGAGCAGGCGTCTGCATGCTTCATAAATTCACAGCCTTAAAACTTTACCTAGTCAATGCTACAGCCAACCTCTAATGGTTGTCCAAAAAGAGGAAGTCTAGAGGAACAGTCTATGACACTGTTGTGCTTTGTCTTCAGGTGGTGCCTAGAGGTATGGGATCACAGGTGTAATGACACACCTGACAGTTCCTACTACTCATGCAAATACACTAGAAAACCGTTTTCCAGTGTGATTTATAAATCTTAGCTGATACTCTAGGGCTTATTCTTTTAATCCATTACATTTTCACTGTAAAGTTATGACAGGTTAAGCAACTAGAATGCCATACCCTCTGTTGCTCAGGGGTATGCACTTTTAAATTAACCCAATCAATCTTTTAGGGAATCTTTCAGGGAAAGTTTCATTCTTGTTTTCTCGGTCTGTATCAGAATGAGCAATCTACACTGCAAGATTATAAATAGAACAGATCCTATAAATATCCTGGCATATATTGATGTCTAAAAAAGAAGTCTACACAAAAGGACTTCTGTTTTATCTTTTTTTCTTTGATAATTTCTTGAAGACTGTTAGCATTCTCAGACCAATTCTGACAAAAAATTTTGATACATGTTGACTTTCAGAAAAAAAATATGAAAAGGTAAAGGTGGGCTATTAAATCACTTTGGTATTCTTAAGGATTTTACAGATAACATTTTCAAAATAATAAATCTGTAGAAGAAATACCCTATTCACACCAATACTTCTCATTGTTAAAAAGGAATTTACTGATACTTCTCATCAATGAGACTGTCTAGATTGTTAGCAGGTTGTGGTTTGAATCTGAATCTTTTTGTTCCTCCATTAGTATAAATCATAGATTATTTGCATTAAGGAAATAAAGCCATGTGAAATAAAATTTAATCCATACTATGATCTATGTTCTTATGATCTTCATATAAGTGTAAGGAGCTAAACCAAAGACAAAGACATTATGGGAAAAGTCTTGTACGTATTGTCAGGTGTAGTTTAGGCTGAGAGAAGGCTAAACTAGCTTTCAGTTCTCCTTTTGACCTCTTGGTTCTAGGAGCTGGTATCCACATTGGCAAAGACAAGCATAAAGGCCCGGTAAAATTACAGCAGGCAGGTATGCATTGCAACCCCAGATTGCACCTGAGCTTTAATCCTGCCTGGCAACACGACGTGTGGAGGGCAGCATCCCAAAACGCGCCTTGCATCTAAGGCGCTGTCCTCAGAATACCCTTTTTGTTACAGAGGGATCTCTGGTGGATACCTGAGGCTTGTTTCCTTAGCATCTGTCTGAGGATTTTCCCTGACAAAATTCAGAGACTTAGGATTCCATTTCTCCTTCTGTGATTTATTTACTGTGGCACAGAGTGCCAACCAGGAGGCTCTCACTAAGACATATTTTTTTGCATATAAATAAATACACTTTAAGCACCTGAATGTTTTTTTCTTTCACAAAAGAATTATCATATCAGGAGGAAGAGAATCTAGTTATTTATATATTTTTAATGGGAAAAATTACCTACCAGATCTGATTACTCCCACTGCTATGCTTTAACCAGAAAGCCCTCTTCATTTTCTTCCCGTGACTGTAGAGTGGAATATGAGAGAAGGTCAGCAATAAATAAGTCATTCCAGCTACCCCTTATGAACAGAAGAGTTTTTGTTGCCCTTTTTTCATAACTTTATGAGCCTCTGGGATTTAAATATGTACTAATTGGACAGAATATAAAAGGAAACAGGTCTCACAGCCACATACAGAAAACTCTGGCTTTGAAGGAGGTTAGGAAAAGGGGACAAAAAGTATTTAATGATATCTTGCACATCTCCTTGACTTGCATATAAATATAACCATACAGTCAGTTAACACATGATCCTGCAACTGAACTGCCTTGTTCTATGAATAAATCAACAACCTGCGGAAACATGTTCACCAGAGTCCTGAAAGCCTGGAAGCAAAAGAGAACATGAAGGATTTTTTTTTCTTCGTAAAGCAGTTCCTCAACCAGTAGAATTAAAACTATTTTAGGCACTGGCTGAAGACAGTGTCACAAGGGTCAAGCTCTCTCTCAAGCTGATAAATAGTATTGGTATTGTAGATTCATCTGCCAAAATGCAAACTTGCAGTTTTTCTTCCTCTTTTGTGAAGACTTTCACATTATTACTTTTATAATTTAAGTCAAATGTAAGGCATATAAATACACAATTTAAACAGGTATCTACTGACATATACCAAGAGGGAAATAGGTATCCCTTTATTCACTTCAGAATAAAATAATTTCCTTCTGTCTTGTCTCTGTATTGTCAATTGGTCAACATGGAGCATTTACGCAACCACACTTTATACAATGCATGACTGTGATATTACGCTGGTAGTTCAGGAGAAGAATCACTGCACTGACTTATGCCTGGACACTAACACGCAAATGCACAACTTTTCTTTTGCTAGCTGTGATTTTCAATTGCTTCCCTCCCCTAATGAGGTTTCCTTTCTCTCCCCCTGCCCTTTGGCCATGTATTTTTAATAGAAAGAGGCAACACCCAAACCACTGGCAATCACTGCAAATGTGAGAACGCACAAGTCTGTGAGTGTGCTGTGAACAGACTGTGCAAACACAATAGGTGAATAGCAGAGTAAAGAAGGTGTATGAACTCCTAAAGTCTTTTGGCATTTACATAGGCTTTCCGTAAGATTTACTGGGTCTATATGTGTGTAATGCACCAAAAAAGTGAACCTTGCCCCTTTTTTTCTTGTTCATTGAAGCTATCACTCCTTGTCTATCAGACCTCCATGTGGAATTTAAAGAGTGGTGGGACGCTCTCACGCCCAAGCCCTGCTTAGTTAGCATATGAATGCTCAAGTGATTGTTTGAAGTAACAATTAGGAGGACAATGGATAAAGGAGGAAACTGGAGACAGCAGCTAACACCTGTGAATCAGAACTTAAACAACTTACTTTTGCATAATTAATTAAAGGGAGAGGAACAATGCACAATGACTGAAAATATGGTCCACAGACAATGCTAGTACATGCAAATCCCTTTGCCGTTGCTTTCAGTTACACTAGTCACATAAAGGGTTTGATCTTACTGCAGAAATCTTAATTATGAATGAATGTTGTGTAAGTGTTGCAAAAGACTTTCTGGCATATAGTGAGAAGGGAAGAGAAAAACATTTAAAGAGAAGGGAAATGGATACTATGGACACTGTTTCATGGAATCACATTTACTGCAAAATACCAGATGAATTCCATGCTGTTTTCTCATGGAGACAATTCCATGTGTGCTGCAGTTATTTCTGAAGCAGATTATATTGTACCTCCTTAGAATTTCTTACTGCTCCTTAAGATTATGACTGTAGATATAACAGTCTCAGAAAACCTTTATCCCCAGTTTACATATATTAAATAATGTCTTAACCATGATGAATTCAATGTTTAGCTTTCACTGAATCCAGAATATTCCCAAGTGTCCAAGTGGCTCCTTAGGAAACCCTACAGAAGAAACCATTCTTCAAGTGGAATGGCTGGTTCTATTTGTATTAGTTTTAAAAAGAAAAATATGGTTGTGATGAAAAATAGAAAGTGGGAAAGAAAATAGATATGATGTGAAAAGAAGACCTTGTGTTCTTCTATTTGCTTTATTTGTGACCTGAATGATGAGGCTAATCACATTCTACTTATGAATTCTTATAATTCAAAGTCAAAGACAAAGGCGAATGGTTATTTTGTTCTTTGGCAGGGAAGGTCATTTACACTTCTTATTTTTGTTAGTCTCCCAATTTTAATATTGTAATTCATTAATATTTTGCAGATTTGGTGTACGGATACTATAGACAACAACGGAAATTGGTTGAAGAGATCGACTGGTCGTACACAGGTAGGTTACTTTATCTTATTGAAGAACTTACTATTTTTGGATATTTTCATGTCCACTGTTAGAAGTTCCAGAGCTTGTTATGTATGTATGTAACACTTTCCATATACCTAAACAAATGCTAATGTAGAAATACCACATAGGAAATAGATTCTGAAAAACTGCAGGAACAAGTGTATTCCTCTGCATATTGCACAAGGAGAGCAACTACTTTCATTTCTTATATATATAACTTTTGCAAAAGGCAAGTCCTCATCCTCATATGACCTTAAACGTGAGATGTGATTTACTTGAGGAAGACTGAGCCAGTGTATTGTTAGACACTTTCATCATATGAAGATTACTTCAGTCTTCAAGTATTACAAGTCTGAAAACAGATAGAAAGGCTGAAACAAGACACCGCACAGTATGTGGATAAGACATAACCGTATACTGCATATGAACCTCTACACTTTGCCCTTGAGCACCTGAGCATCCTTTTCACAGCAGGTCACACTTTAATTAACATAAAAATAAACCAAGTATTTTGGCACAGAGTCATTTGTATCAGTAAAAAAGATGTTCCCTTAAATTCTACCTGACCTTTACCTAATTACAGAATGGCTAAGGGAAATCATAGAATCACAGAATGCCTAAGGTTGGAAGGGACCTCTAGAGGTCATCTAGTCCAACCCCCCTGCACACGCA
>JAUBNY010001047.1:1052721-1064263 GCA_032275445.1 Crypturellus soui
TCTCCGTGGTGGTCAGTTACAGGACGAGGGGTAATGGATATAAATTGAACCACAGGAAGTTCCACCTCCATGTGAGGAAGAACTTCTTTCCTGTGAGGGTGACAGTGCCCTGGAACAGGCTGCCCAGAGAGGTTGTGCAGTCTCCTTCCCTGGAGATCTTCCAAACCCGCCTGGATGCCACTCTGTGCCACGTGCTCTTGGTGCCCCTGCTGGATGGAGCAGAGGGGTTGGACTAGATGATCTCTAGAGGTCCTTTCCAACCTTAACCATTTTGTGATTCTGTGTTAATTTCTGTAATTTTATTTTTTATTTTGTTTTGTTTTGTTTTATGGAACCACAAAAATGTATTGCGGTGTTTTGCTTTGGTTTGTGTATTGTCTATAAGCAACTTTCTTTGACTGTGATATATTTTCAAAGGATGAAGCTGATGAAAAAGAAACAGAGGTGGATGAAGAAACTGCAGTGATTCCTAGCACTGATAGTGCAATAAACCAAATAAGGAAGAAAGATTTCCAGGTGACTACATCCAGCTACAGTCGAGAGAAAATCGCCACAAAGTCTAATGATGCTAAAACAAATAGATACTTAACAAAAGAATTGCATGGTAAAGATGATGTTTTCAAGGCAGTTTATTATCCAACTTCTCCACCTGTTAGTGAAATTTCTGAAGAAGAGGAAGATCCTTTTCAGAAATCCCAAACAATTACTGGAACCCCTCCTCAGATCACTGACTCCACCAAAGGTATTGGAGAAGAATACATATACCTTTCTTCAGGCACTGAGCCAACAAGAGTAATCACTACTGGCCATAGCGACCAAGATTTCTTATTGTCTACTTTTATACCCGATAAAGAATCTGATGACTTTTGGAGTTCCTTTCTTACCACCTCTTCATCACAGTTGGTTACAGAGGAGACCTCCCAAGAAGACATTCTTCTGTCAGGAAGCTCAGATATAACCATGCATGATGTTCTTTCACAGGGTTCTGTTAAGTCCGTTTCAGAAGGTGTAGCACCCTCAAGCTCTGACAAGCCTCCAAAGCACACATATTCCACTGATGGAAATTTATGGTTTCATAATGCTACAGATGTGACAGCTCAGTCTCCTGGTACATCGGATAGTAGGCAATTGTCTCAGACCAGCTATACTGATGCTTATGTTGAGGGATTAAAGCCAGCAACAATATCCTATTCCAGCGGCTTACTGGTTTCGCAGGACACTTCAGATGCGGATTTAGAATTGCCACATTACTCTACCTTTGCTTTCTCCTCTGCTGAGTTATCACCTCATTCTCTCTCTTCAAGCTCTGGAGAATATGATTCTGCTTCTGCTGCCAGTGAGGTACTCTCTCAGACAACTCAACCAGTTTATAATGGTGAGATACCTCTTCAACCTTCCTCCAGTAGTGAAGTGTTTCCTCTAGTCACCCCTTTATTGTTTGACTCTCAGATGCTCGACACTACCCCTGCTGCATCAGGTAGTGATGTGACCTTGCATGCTACACCCGTATTTCCCAGTGTTGATGTGTCATTTGAACCCACCCTGTCTTCCTATGATGATGTACCTTTGCTTGCATTTTCCTCTGCTTCCTCGAGTAGTAAAATGTTTCACCGTCTGTATACGATTTCTCAAATGTTTCCACAAAGTGCTACTCCAGCTGTTACAAGTGATAAGGTGTCCCTGCATGCTTCTTTGACATTGGCAGAGAGTGATACATTAATACAACCAAGCCTTGCTCAATATGCTGATGTGGTGACACATCAGACTACTCATGTTGCTTCAGAGACATCGATATTTGATCATAATAGAACTCATATATTTTCTCAAGTTGAACCATCCAGCAGTGATTTACATATGCATGCACTGTCTACAATGTCTGAACTTCCTTACGCTTTATCTAGTAATGTGGGATCCCTGCAAAGCTTTACTGTTTCTTATGACTCTGCAGAAATTGTGCATGATTCTATTGACGTATTTCGTCAAGATCCTTTATTTAGCAGCCATAGTGATGTACTGCTGCATAAACCTTCTTCTGTAATATCACAAGCTGATACTTTGCTGCAGCCTACGCACTCTCTATCTAGTGATACGGATTGGTCTGAAGCATACTCTGGTAGTGAGTCCCTTTTGCCTGATACAGATACTTTGACCATACTTAACGTGTCTTCATCCGATTTTGTAGATGAAATTACGTATGAATCATCTGGCTTTAGTGATGGTAATAAGGATCTCCATAAAAGTGATATTATATATGGCGATGAAAGAGAACTGCAGATTTCCTCTTCTTTAAGTGAAATGGCTTCCAGTGCTGAAAGTAAAGTGACACCCGAACTTTCTACATATGTTTCTAGTAATGAGATAATTAAGCAGAATATATCTCTGCAAGAAAGCCCACTTCCTGTTTCTAGCACAAAGGGAATCCTTCCAGTCTCTCTTGCTTTCCCCACTACTAAGATATTTGATCCCGATGTTAGTAAACTTACAGAAAATCACCTTTCCGTTCAGCCTTTGCATGTTACATCTCCAGCCTTTGATGACACTTTGCTTAAACCTGTGCTTAGTGCGACCTCAGATCAAACTCTCTCTGCCCCCGCTTATAGTGAAATGTTACCGTCAACTCAGCCGTACCTTTTTGAGACCTCAGCTACATTAAGTAATGAAGCATTACTTCAATCCTCCTTTCAGTCTTCTGGTGATGACACTCTACTTAACACAGCTGCGTTTGTATCTAGTGATCCAATATGGGTTGAAAGCTCCAGGGTTTATAGTTCTACATTTGACCAAATACTACATCAAATGACACCAGGTTCTGCTGCAGAAGAAACAATGTTGCATTCTACATCTCCTACTCCTACTGTTGCTGACCTGTTGTCAAACACGTTTAGTAAGCCCACAGCATCACTTCAAGGTGTATTTGTGTCTTATGCAAGTGAGGAATATGTTTCATCCAGTTTGTTTAACAGTGAAGATGTTCAACAGGGTATGCCTTCATTGTATGGTAGTGATGTTTCCTTCCAGTTGACCAGTTTAGAAAATACAAATGCCATTCCCCCGCATGCAGCAAGTGCTCTAACAACTCCTTTCCTAACAGCTGATAATGTAGCTGCTGCTCCAGAAAGCCATACCTCCTCAAGCGTTTTTGAAAGACGTGAGGCTACCAGCTTTTCTTCGGTTTCTGCAGTTGTTTTTGAACCTGTTCACATGTCAAGAGTTGTTTCTGATTCTGATGGGGCCATTCATCACACACTTCCTTTACCAAATGCACATGTTTCTGTTATGGCTGCTTCTCCCAAAAGTGAGATCCCTATAACTCTGAGTAGGTTGCTGGTTCCTTCCAGAGAATCCTCTGGGTTGTCTCCCAGTATCATGTCCAGTACTGATTTGTGGCCTTCTGTAGTTGAGGATGACTACGATGAGTATGATGATGGCTTCCCTGTAAGTAATTGTATTGCATGCACTTCCCATAGAGAATCTCAGGACACTTTAGTAGAGGAACAAAACACAAATGTAAATAGTAACAAGGATCAGAATAACCTGATTATAAGTTCACATTCTAAAAAACCTGAAGAAGAAGAGAAAATTTCAACTGCTACATCAGACAGTAAAATAAACCATGGCATGGACAGACATAATTACACATCAGTACCAACTTTGACAGCAAGTGTGATACCTAAGAAGAGCAACAACAAAACAGATTTGGAGAACCACATTCAAACTCTTAGCAAAATCCCGTTGCAAAATACATCAGACCCTAAATCTTGGGCTGTTTTTACAAGTGATGAAGAAAGTGGTTCTGGCCAAGGTACCTCAGATAGCCTTAATGATAATGAGACTTCAACAGATTTCAGTTTTCCTGACCTTAATGAGAGAGACTCTGAAGGGGCAGCTGAAGCAGGTAACTCAGAATTAACTCCTGGATCATCACAGTCATCAACCTCATCTGTAACTAGCGATCATTCATCAGTATTCAACATCTCTGAGGCAGGTTAGTTATGGATGTCTAATGCATATCGTGGAAAGTTGTGAGGGGATATTTTTATGCCATAGAGAATGAGAGGCTTTTCTACATATCTTATAAAGAAAGGACAACAAAACAAGGCCAATGGGTGTGATTAAGGGAAAACACTGGGGACCTGGGGGTGCATGTTGAGCTGGCTATCTCATAGATGCTACTTCAAAATAGCAAAATAGCAACTGAAACACTCTTTAGTATTAGATTAACATTTTTCCTTTGGGATTTATACTCTCAGTGGACGTTGGGTGGTACACCATTTAAAACAGAGTTTGTTTCACTGTTATCTCACTTTATTTTTTAAGGTTTAAGAGGGCCACAGCCTCTATGCTGACCTTTCAGAAAAAAAAAAAAAACATATATATATCTCTAATATTCTGTATTTTTTAATTATGTCAGCAAAGCATAATTTGCATATTACACTTTATTTTGTATTCTTCAAGTTGTATTGAGCAAGGAAAAAGATGTTTCAGTTTGATTCTGATCCATCTTATAAAAACTTTCATTTTCATTCTTAGTGGTTTTACCACATTTTCATATTTCAATAGATTCTGAAAATTATCTGCTTATTTCCAAAACATTAGAGCCAAATCCTTTTGCACTGCCTGTATGTTATTATTTTCCTCCCTGATTAGTCCACTTAAACTTAGTGAAACTATTTGTGAACAATGACTCCAAGGATGAATACAGAAGGCAAAATTGCACTTCATATGGATAAGAATATAATAAATCTAAAGCATTTATTTTGCATTTAAAAAAAATATTATGAAAAAAAAGAACTATTCAGGTACATGTTTGGGCTGCCTCTTACAAGAATATTGAAAATCCAGGAATAAAGTCAGAAACAATATCTACAGTAATGAAAAAAAAGAAGAAGAAAGTGGTATTTCATAAAATAAATTGAATATGGGAATTTCATTAAATATTCAAGGTATCTGTAGAGGGCAGTATTATCCAAAAAATTCCACCTAAGGAAATGACTCCATGAAGTATGTGATATTTTAAGCCCAGTCCTATAAATACTGAGTTAAATCACACAAGGTCATATTACATCCAGTCTATCACCCTGTCATATTAATATCTTTTTACGACTGGCACTCTGTGTGGCTGGAGCTAATGGAATGAAATAAAATATAAAATATACTGAAATTAACAGGAGTCCTACCAACTGAATCTATAAATGAATTAATCCAGTAGGTAAGTAGCTATCAAGTTGAATAAAACCCGTAAGATTTTTTTTTAAATTCAGCAAAAATAACATGAATATTTCAAAACTTACATTGTTTACTTTAAATAGATGGATGTTATCATAAGAGATTTATAGCTTACATTAAAAGTGTCATTTTCAATTAGCAATGAGCTTGAAATGTTGCTGGTAATAATTGAAAAGGATTATAATGACTGAAGTAGTAATACAACAGCCTGAAAATTTGTGTTCCAGATATTTTTGAATGACACTGTACAACATAAAGTTATGTAGCTTATTTTTTTCCCAATAACTGATGCCAAATATTGTCTTTTAATACTGAAAATTAAATGTGAACGTCTAACATGAAGTCCTCTGCAAATCAAATCATCTTTAATTAAAAAGCAATTAAAAAGAACAAACACTATTAGCAGAGAACTTCTGTATACATCAAAGTGAATTCATCAGAAGCTATGTTACATTATCTAATATTTATTATTTAATTACTTATTTACTATTTAATATTTCAGAAGAAAATGAATTTGTAATTTAAATTGTGAGTTAAAATTGTAAATTCTACCTTTTCCAACTCTTCATATGCAAGTAGCCCAGGGGATCTGAACATGCTTATTACAAAGAAGTCCACTATAAATGCATCTGTCTTTGCAGCAGCCTTTGTTGGAGTAATGGCCAAGTAGGCAAGAAGCTGCATGTTAAAGAAGGTCTGGCTTGCTTTTTACTCCCAGTAGAAAGAAGTCTAACAGATATAACCAAGTTTTATCCTGTGAATTAGTTCAGAGCAGGATAAGTGAATATGAATACTTCAAAGGGACCATATTCTGATTTCTCATACAGATATGTGATTTCCACTGAAATCACTAGGAAATACTGATTTTAATATGCTCACCAGAAACTTGGGGACGGATTTTCAGAAGCAGCTTCTAACGATGCCTACCACTTTGTGCCTTCAATCCACCTAAACTTAAGCACCTAAACTCAGGAAAACGGAAGTAGATAACTGCTGGGCTTTTTTTTTTTTTTTGACATCTTAGATACTTGCTTTGTTGTCCTTTTTTCAGATCCAACTACATTGCCTGTTCCCTGTTTTGTCTGAAAGCTTTTTATCCACGTATGAATTAGAATTGGTTCCGTGAAGGCCCAGTGTGGTGCAGCCTATTTTTGAACACCAAACTTCTGCTTCCTTACAGGACTTTCATTCAGTTATGACTGAAGACATTTGCAGAAATCATTTAATTATATTTTTTAAATCCTCAGGTTAAATTACATGAGTATGAGACTGATGGTATCTATACTATAAAAAAACCACAAATCACAACAAAATGCACAGATTGGGAAAAAAAAAAAAAGATCATTTTGTATCAAAACGTTTTAATATGTTTACTTTTAGAGGAATGACCAAAATTAAGATTCTAGGACTATTATTTTCTATAATGCGGTCTCTTATTTTAATGAGATTATAAATTATTTTGTGTTAGTCATAATACAGATATCCAAGACCAAATATTTATGTCATCCAGTGTTACAAGGCTGACAAAAATATGAATTATAGATAGTATAGCTATTTAAATAATAATTTGATTTATAGTAAGGGGAAAAGGAGAAAATTAAATTCTGGCTCCAGCATAGTCATGAGAAGGAGTACTGTAATTGAATTCAAAGGAAACAGGATTTCTCCATGTATCAATATGGAAAATTACAGAATGGACAATGTACTAAAATACAGAAGCTCTAACTATATTACACAGATTGCTTAGTGAATTTATATTGTAGTAAAAATGTCCTGTTACATTGTTAGTCAAAGACAAGTGGTTTGCATTATATGAGTGGCAGCTTAATATCAAAGTGTTCTTTACACTTTCCGATATTATCTATTCAGATCCCTTAATGCCATTAACTTTCAGCTAATAGACTGATGAAAATAAAAAGCTTTCTTCTCCTACTTATAACAACAATCTGTTGCACTTACAAGGAGAAGTCTCCACTGCTGGAAGGCTGGTTCACATAAGCTTGAACACTTTGCTTTACTCTCTGTCTGCTTTTTTTTCTGTAAGCTGGTTTGCAAATGTATACATTTTCTGCAGTGCGTAGTAAGAAAGAGAGGTAAGTGTCATTAAGTAGGTTAAGACACCTTGCTTGTGCTATGCGTGTGTCAGAATTTAAACATGGACTGTTTCAATTTTCTCTGACTGCAGAGGCAAGTAATAGTAGCCATGAGTCTCGTATTGGTCTAGCTGAGAGTCTGGAATCAGAGAAGAAGACAGTTGTACCACTTGTGGTCGTGTCAGCCCTGACTTTTATCTGTCTAGTGATTCTTGTGGGTATTCTCATATACTGGAGGTAAGTAGTTTGTTTGTTTGTTTGTTTTTGTTTCAGTTGTAAAGAGCTCTGAACTTACAAAAGTGATTGACGTTATTGAACTGAGCAGGCTCAATAATCTAGTCAACAGACTAGGTCCTGTCTTTCACAGTGTCTTTGTGTTTCCTGCATGTGATATAGTGGATAAAGCAATGAAAGCAATGGTTTCTTTCCAAAGTGCTTGACTACAACTTTCCTTTTTGGTTGCAAAAGATAAACAATTTCAAATTATTCAATAATGTTGAGAGATTTTAATGAATACATTGTTCATGATTATTAATGCTTAGAAAACAAATGAATTCAGGAAGCAGTGGGGAAAGAGGTGGGTAGAGAAAAAAATAGCATGGATTCCTTTCTATATTTCCAAATTGAAAAAAAAAAAGTTTTTACTGATTTAAGACAAGAATTGTGGTCTTCAACAACAACAAGCAATTCCTAAAGAGCTGTAGGTGTATGCTGTAGTTCATACTGTATGTGAGCTAGGAATATAATAGTGTATAATTGTTTAAGATGACTTATTGTGTAGCCCTTACCATATTATGTGGCTAGAAGGTTGTTCCTAGCATGGAATTCTTACAACCTCAGAATCAAAATTTGTTCCTCAGTTATTCAAGACATTCAGCAGGCAATTAAGGGTTAACATGAAACATGAGTTCATGTCCCTTCCCCTGTAAGGGAAACTAAATATATATGTGCACATGAGCACATATATGTATGTATACATACATACATATGTATACATACTAAATATATATGTGCATATGTGCAATGTGAGTTTCCTGTGCACATATATATTTAATTTCCCTTATGGGTATGTTTCTCCATGGCTTGCTAAGTTGGTAAGAAGATAAGAGAGAAGTTAAAGAGAAGTGATAGGTAACCCTATAGGGAAACTCTATATATGAATTTCCTATAGTTTCCTATAGTAGGAAACCCTAATAACATAACCAGTGGTGGTAAAAGACTGGATCTATCCTATAAAATAAAGTTGGCCAGGGACCATTCTGCAGCCCTGAGGCCAACCAGCATGGCACAGCTCACTTGCATAGAGGTAAACCCTCCTCCCTCAAAAAGCGGGGGCTGCATATAAATCACCTTCAAGGAATCGTCTCTGGCTGGTGCTAATCCTAAATTATGCCTAGGGTTGTGTGGAAAAATGCAAGTTATCCCAGGTAAAAAACAAACCAGGCAACCTGTTAATAACGTGACATCATTATGAGTTGACTGAGAGTGCTCAAGGTTTTGCTTTCTTTGTAAAGAGCGTTTGCGGCTTCATGCAGAACTCTAGAACTAGAGAGGAGGAAGGCTAATATATCTGATGCTTCCAGGACTGTTTTTTTTGTGTGTTTTTTCTTTTCTTTTTATTTATTTATTTTTTTTCTATTTCCCTCAGCAATCTTGTTTAATCTCAAAAGTATAACTTGTGGAGGACCAGGAACCAGAGCACAGTCAGTCTGCCTCAGCTATTACCCAAATCATTAGATTACGGGGTCAGGGCTGTCCTTACTGACTTTTCTTCTTGTCTCCAGGCATTGTTTTTTTCTGTCAGTCCAGCAAGCTACATCCCACAGTGGGACAGAATACAACAGAATACATCCCTCCCTCTATGGCCTCCGAGTGTGAACAGCCTTCTTCCCACGCGATCATGCCAACCATTCGGCATGATTAAAGACACATTTGGACAACCAGTTTTCAGAAGGATTCTTTCTTCTTCTTCTTCTTAAAAAAAGTAGCTAATTATAAGAAGAATTGAAAAAAAAGTCATTTCTTAATTTATTTCTAGTTGGATAATTAGATTCTTCTCACAGTATTAACCAGTTAAACACTTTCATATTTCTCTCTTCTTTTGCATTATGCAACATGAGCATTCATCTTCCAAAGAGGTTCATCCTTGAAGCTAAATAGTATTTTAAATCCCTTCAACATGCCAAAGAACGCCATCCATTTTAAGATCCAGATTGTATAGTGCATTTTTAGTAATCCTACACGTTACAAGCTTGTTTTTTGTCAAATAACATTGTGCTCATTTCGTATTCTTTCTCTGGGAATGAACAATTCAGTAACATAGGTCTTTCAAAATAAAACAAAAATCCTGTTAGCAATAATATCTTCTCGAAGTTGATTTTAATCTTTCCTGTATTTCTTATGTACTACAAAATAAAATATGGAGCTCTTTTTTTGTTAATCCTCCATAAAATTTTCTTGGGTATTATGATAACATGAGTAACATATTTCTTATTTCAGAGGAATGAAATATAAATAGCATGTATTGTAGGTAAGACTTTGTGGCCTTGTTTCAAAAAGTGGGAAAAATAAGAACATTAACTTCAGGGATTTTTTTTTGTTGGAAAATATTTATTTAAAAGATATAGGCATTTTTATGGATAATTTTAGCTAATTTTCAAATAATTTGTGTAAGATATTAGTCTTTTTTTACAATACATTCTAAAAGCTTTCTCTTTTCTCTTTTGCACTCCACAAGGTTCATAAAAAGTTCAGGTTTGCAAGAGGCATCATATATTCCTTTGGCAACAATATTTATAAAAACTGCGTTACTATATGCTAGTTGTGTAAGTGAGGGAATAGTAATTTCAGTTTTTTCACCATTAGCTCCTGATTTGAATATTAAAAAGGCATGTTCTTTTTTAAAAGGTTTATAAAAGCAAATAACTAACATGAACTATAGTTTTGTTTTTTGAAGGTTAAGAAAAGCAAAATTATTTTATTCTTCACTCAAATCACTTGTAGCTGAAGAATAATTCTGTACCATCTGTTGTTTGGGTTTGTGTGTTTTTTACATGAAATTGTTAATCAGCACTTGAGGAAATTCCCCGATCTCTTCACTATCCCATTAAACACAAGTCCAATCTTTCTGTGATAAAATACTCATTTATCTAATAGGGATAAAATAATTTAATGGTTATATTGTCTAAAGAATGTCTAATTTAAGGTAGTAAAATAAAATACACAGTTTTAAACTATTCTACTTTTGTGTATCAAGTCTTCTGTAATTCAAGCAATTCCAGCAATGTCATTTTCTTTTCATTTCTCTAGCCTGCTTAAGATTATAGTGGAATAAACAAGAAGATTCTTTTGCCTATTTAATGGCCTTGTGTTCTGGATAGATTTTTTCTACAGCTTTAGAGAGAATTTTCTATTCAAACTTAGAGTCTTTCTGTCTTTCTATATATCTGTCTACTTGACTGTGTCCTTGTAACACAGATGAATCGGGAATATTTGAATATCCTTGCTCCGTTTGTTTAATTTCTTGATGGCATTGTCCTTCCAATTTTGCTGAATTAACCTTATCTGTTAAGATGTTTGAACTTGAAAGTATCTCTGTTCTGACATATACTGGAAATTGCTTAAATGTATCTGTTCTGTTTTGAAATAGTTCAAAGAGTTGGTGAATGAGACTGAATCTGAAGGTATGATTTGTAGGGGACACCAGGTTATTTTTGCAAGTTAGTTTCCATAACAGTTATCTTAAGTGGGGAAGGGAAAATAGTAAAATAATAGATGTCAGCAGGAGTTGAACCATCCAAGATTTTTGTGTCTATTTGAATCTCAGTAAGACATTAATTCTTGAAACATTGTGAACAGCAAACTGCTAATACAATTCAGTTAAATTTCTATCTATAGGCACTGAATATCTTCTACTTGTCACAGAGCCTCCTAGAAGCTGTATGACAGCAGTACTTCAGAAGTTACTAACCCAATGGCAGACAACACCCTGAGCAGCTATTTGCGACTTTAGCTGTCTCCTGCCATCCAACATCTCTGAAACAGAGCTATTAGAGAATGTCCATTTTCTTCTCTGTTATTTAAGCTTGTAATTTGAGTCCTGTGTTAGTGTTACAAAGTGAGAGCTGAGGGGCTTCTATAACGATATTTATACTTAGACCTACAAAGACATGCTAAAAAATGAATTTAAACTTATAGAGAACATATTTATACATCCAAGAAAG
>JAUBNY010001047.1:1074194-1085178 GCA_032275445.1 Crypturellus soui
GGGGGGTTGGACTAGATGACCTCTAGAGGTCCCTTCCAACCTTAGGCATTCTGTGATTCTATGATTCTATGATTCACAAGCAGGAGAACAGTGCCTGGGATGTTTCTGTTTAGGCAAATAAGTTGTGCACCTCAGTATCACTGTATTCACTATATAGTACTGAATACCTGCAAGTAACATTAGCGTTTATTTAACAAGACATTGTACTTCACAGTTATGACAAATTCATTCAACACTATCTTTTCATTCACTTTTACTTCAGTTAGACTACTTTTCTCAAGGAACTCAAGTTTCCATCAATTGCACATTTTGAACTTCCACTGGCTGTGCACTTTTGTTATATGCAAAGATTTATTTTTTTTTTACTTTTTAAAAATATTTACTTCTAAAATAAATTTCTGAACTTCTGAATCTTTTGGATGATTAGATTATATTTCTGTAAATTAGAACTTTCAGTTTGCTTCATACCTAAACTCAGGATGTTTGCATCTGTGATTGTCACTGTGGTAGTTTAGAAGCTTAGAAATACTCTAAAAACCCATTAAATTTTCTTTGAACATGTTACAGGAAAAATATAATCCTATGCTTACTTTGTCCCTTTTTTTTTTTAATACAGATGATCATACTAGGGTTAAATTAGCACAACTTTCAGAAAAGGATGGAAAACTGACTGATTACATTAATGCCAACTACGTTGATGTAAGTGCATTTTTCTATCTGCCAATCCATTCATATGTCAGAAGAGTCTTTTCTCTAAATACTGAGGCATGGAAGTAAATAGACTTAAAAAAAAAAGCTTTATAGTATTAAGGGCTTTGTTTAAAGAAAAAAAATCACCTTTTGATCTGACTTAAACCTCACAAAGTGAAGTGCAGGTAAATCTCTAATTCTTTCTTGAATCCATCTTGATATTGTAGCAGCTGCACCTTAGTGAAGAGTTTTGTGAAGCATAAAATGTTCTATCATGTCTGAATAGTTTCAGACGCGTTTCACATAGGAATATTTATGCCTTTACACGTATTTGGTAAGTGGGTAATTCTTCTCTCTGAGATAATCTCATGAGGGGAAGATAGTATTTGGCTGACAGCCTCATAGAGGCACCATTTATTCCGTTTTTGTTACCCAGTAATTTACATGTGAATGATCATGATTTATTTCTTAAACCCGTATCATGACAGATGTCTCATAATCACTATCATGTCAACATCCTGCCAGAACACAGGCACTAGAATATATATCCTATTTATTGGAATGATAAACATTGACATAGCAGTTCCATTCATATGTCATTTGGTATCAAAGACATTCTGTGAATTAGATAGTTGTTAATGCAAAAGTACTTAAAAGATCTTGAGATTCTTTTAAAAAAGATATATAAAATGCCATGTACTCCTCCCGACCTCCTTTTGTTCGCAGACTGTGATTTAACAAGTGTCATTTGTTATCTTTCAATTTAGGGCTACAACAAGCCAAAAGCCTACATTGCAGCTCAAGGGCCACTAAAATCAACAGCAGAAGATTTCTGGAGAATGATATGGGAACATAACGTAGAAGTTATTGTGATGATAACTAATCTTGTTGAGAAAGGAAGGGTATGAGTACCTTTGTCTGTTACTTAACTCTCATGTTGACAGATTTACCTCTAGGAGGCTACTTTCTCTCTTTTAAAATACTTTTTTAGGTATTTATTGAGAAAAAAGCAATAGTTTGTAGTAGTTGCTTGTGCTAGAATTGGTCATAGAAATATAAAGATGAGGATTTGCAGTATAAAACTAAGGAAAACATTCAAACTCAATTTATAACTGAGGTCTTGAATGGTTTATACTAGAAAATGCTTTCTTGGATATAGTTAGGAGTGGCCAGATTATGGACAATGGTTCAGATTCTGCTAAGCAATCTGTTTTCTGTAAATCTCTTTTCCAAGGGTTTCCAAGGGTCCTAGAGTTTGTAAAGGAGATGGCTTTAATTTAAATCAAGCATTATGGATGTTCACAGGCTACTGCCTTTTAACATCCCATGGCACCCACAGTTCCTACCCAGCACATGAATAGATATACATTAGTTCTGTGAGCCCAAATGTGGTCATCTTTTATCACAGGATGTGTCTTTCATCTGATTACTTGATATACATCCCTGACTCACTGGGGTCACATGAGTAGTTACTGCATCACGCTTGCCGCATACAGGCACCTGACCTAAAATGCATACGCTCTTGGCATATGACCAATTAAGTGCTTGTCAGATGTCTAAAAAAGCAGTACTCTAAGTACTATATAGTCTTCTACATACTCTACTACTCTAAGTACTATAAAATAGTACTCTAGGTACTATTTTATTTACCATACCAGACTATAAATGTGTACTGTAGTACTTCTAGAAAAGACTTAAGTGGCTGCCCACCCAAAAGGCTGGACATTGCAGCTCTATATGGCTCTATTCTGCACCCACACAAGTTTTCTCTTCTCCCCCCGATCAGATGCCAATATATTTTATCCATTCTGTGGCCCAATCAAAATGCCCCAATGACTCTAATGACCTGAAGCAGTGGCAGAGCAGATACACCCTTGTGTGGAATGTATTCATGCTATTCCTACAGGGTCATCTGTCTTTAGATGGTCTTTAGATTTTAGAGTGTATACACAATAGCAGTTTTCACAATGTTAGAGGTCTTCAGCTCCAGTTGTATGATTTAAACCTCTTTTTTTCTGGTATTACAAATAAAGAATATCTTCACACAGACAGATATCTTTACAGAACAAAATAAATAAATATTCTTTGTTCTTTTGAGATGAAGTCCATGTATATTACAAACTAGAGGTTCTTGTGCATTTCTGTGGTTGATTGTACTCTTAAGTTTAAGCCTTGACAGTTTGACAGTTATTTTCTTTCTTTCTTTCTCTGTTTCTCATTGTCTTTCCAACAGAGAAAATGTGACCAGTACTGGCCTGTCGAAGGTAGTGAAGAATATGGGAACTTTTTGGTTACTCAGAAGAGTGTTCATGTACTTGCCTATTATACAGTGAGGCATTTTACTATTAGAAACACCAAAGTCAAAAAGGTTTGTGGCATCCTGAAAACATAGTTTGGTGTAAAGGAAACACTGAAAGTTGCTCAGAGTATTTTAAAGCAGTTGGCAGCTCTTTTCCACTGGAAAAAGCTGAATCCTGTAGGTCTCAGCCAGGCTAGATGCTCCTCAGCTTCAAAGTTAATTTGGTTTGATCAGCTGGTGGAGGAGATACTGGCCTGTGGTTGTGTGTTGTAGGGAAGTGGTTATGATCATGCTAAAGAACTGATGTTGACTTTACCTACCTGAAGAGCAAGAAGACTTCTCAGAATGCCAGCAGACAGTAGAAAATATGGGATGATTTAAATCATCTACCTATGAATTTTCCTTTTGTAGGACTGAATTTTTAACCCCCTTGCAAAACAGGTGGATAATTCCTTTTTTGATCAGTAAAGCTGGATGAGATGATTTCTATTCTTTCTGTCCACCTGACAGAGGAACAGAGTAGCAGAAATAACTGGTGGATCTTATGAGCAGTTGAGTAGTTTGATATCCTTACAGTGCACTTAGTCTTTCACTATGTCTTTCTAAAGGGGCAGTGCCAAGACACTTTCTAATCTAGTGCTTATGGAGGCAGCTTCCCTTCCTGTTTTCTCTGGAAACTGGAATATTCAGCACTAGAAAGTACTCTGACATGTTTGGCTTGCTTTAATGAACTATACTATACTAACAATACTAATTTAAGAACATTAACATTAAGAACATTATTCGTTACATAAATAAAATAATGAAAAATACTGCCTTGTAAATGTGGGATACTTATTCATGGCATTATTTTTGTGTTGCAGGGTTCCCAGAAAGGAAGGTCTAGTGGACGTGTAGTAACTCAGTACCATTATACCCAGTGGCCTGACATGGGTGTTCCAGAATACACACTACCCGTGCTCACCTTTGTGCGGAAGGCATCGCATGCCAAGCGTCATGCTGTTGGGCCTGTTGTGGTTCATTGCAGGTGTGGTTTTTACTCTAGTAAAGTTCACTTCACTTTTGCTTTGCAGAAAGAAAAAAAAAAGAATTTTCAGTGGTGGGTTAAGCAAAACTTCATTCATATTTAACAATTGCTGATGTAGGAATATTGAGTTCTTAACTGATATTTCTATCTTTGGTAAAGCCAACTAATCAATCAGTTCTGTGCCACTTCTGTAAATCTCTAGAATGGCTATAAACAAGGTACACTGCAAAAAAAAAAAAAAAAAAGCTTGTCTTTTTACTTTCTTGCAAACTTCCATGCTATTCTTTTGATTGCTGTGAGCTTACTGGATAAGTATATAGCAGTAATCATTTCGTTTCTGCAAATATACATATCATTAGGATGTTTTAAGCTCATACTTTCTTTGGTGCAGGGATACTCTATAGAACTTAGAAGAGCTCTGTGCACAAAAGAGGACTCACTGTATTCCTGGCTGAACTACAGCTTTGCCGTTTTTAACCTTACTCTGCACTCTAGCATTTCTTTGCACTGGAGGAGCTTTCTGGGGATCGGTTTGAGGTCTGCACGTGCCGCAGTGTGCAGGCAGGTGTCCTGCCATTGCTCATTAAAACCAAGCAGCCTAGGGAAAAATGGTTAAAAATGGCTTGTAAGGCCTGGAATGACTTCACAATGCCCGGGAAGGACCGGGTTATTGTAAAATATATAAGCAGGTTCTGGTTTTCCACTGTAGTACCTCACCTTTGATGGAACATTTGGAAAGAGAACCTCCTCATGAATTCTGTCCTTCTGGAGCTGACTCTCAGGAAGCCAACAGGTAACGTTGCCTCACAATGCTGAAAATTAAGATATTTTATTTCTGGGATGATTTGTTATGACTGAAATCTGTTTTTAGCTTGGAAAATGAAATTTCCAGATTTTGGTTGTTCTGCTACCCTGTACCCTGCCTGTTATTGGGAAGTTCAAAATAAGAGCTTCCCCAAAAGACTGTGATCTATGACAGTGGCCTGAGAGATCAGCAACATGATCAAACATGTAAATTGTTTTTTTATTAAAAAAAAAAATAAGAGTGGTAAGTTGTATGGCTTCAGTCAGACTTCTCCATTGAGCCATATATATATGTATAAATATGTATGTCTCAAATATTGGTATTAAATGACTTTATAAGGTTTTTAAGTTCATTTGTCGCTGTTGACCATAGAATTTCAGCAGAGTCTAATATTAGAAATATAATTTTTACTTATCTTTACAGGCTATATGGAGGACAAATATGTGACACTATCTACTTATTTGTGTGATTTGATAGTTTTCATGTTTTGCCTTTGCCTTTTATAACAAGTACAAATGGTACCTGGTAATCTTTGTAATTTTGTTTGTATAATAGTGTGTCAATGACCCAGACTTTTTCTGCTTTATATCATGTTTACTAGGTAGGGGAATACAGACAGTATGAACGCAATCTCTCCAAGTTTCGTGCAACTTTTGAACAAGAAATCAGGTGGCTGTGTAGGCCAATCTCAGTGTTGCTGCCAAATCATATAAACCAACACACATAACATTTCTACATAAATTACAGAGGAATTACAACCAAATAATTATGGAGTAAAGAGCAAAAAGTACCTCTGTCCTAGATATTTTTTACAAAAGAAAAGGCTGTTTGTTAGTCTAGATTTTTACTACACAGTCATCCTTATGCTAAAAGAGTCAGAGTATATAACAGAATCAAATGTTTTAATACAGCATGGCTCCAAAAGGATGGGGGTTTTATTGTGGGGTTTTTGTTGTGTTTTGGAGAATTTTTTGTTGTTGTTTGGTTGTTTGGTTGGGCGCAGGGGGATGATATTTCTGAGATGCAAGTTTTTTCCTTAATGCAGATGTGCTTAGGATACAGAGCTTTCCATTTCTGGGAGTTCCCCACAGAATGGCAAAATGGTGGCAATACTGTGACACCAACTATTGATTAACTGTTTATTCTTTTACATCTTCTCTCTTTAAGAAGATTCTCAACTATTGTTTTCCCTCTTAACCATGTACGAAGAGGACTAAGATTTTTCTTTTACAGATATCTTCTGCAGCTCTGCCACTTCCTAGACAGTCCGGTATCTTATCCCAGTCAAGTATTTTTGAAAGGTCCATAGGCAGTATCTGTAAGGGGTGGCATAATGTAGCTTGTCCTTTAAAAAGTGGCACGTGTTCCAGCACAGAATAATTTGGGCACATTAAATGTTTCTAAGTGGGGACCACATTTTCTAACTGGCACAAGGTCTTTGACAAAGTTCTGTAACTATCAGTATTAGCAGCAGCCTAAAAATTGCAATCTAATAGGAAGCTATTTAGTTCTATTTTAACTGATACTCTTTTAATGATTAAAAATGAACTTTAGGTCTATTCTTGCATAAAGAAAAAAAAATAAGGAAATATTTTTCTTCATTATCAACCTTGAAGTTTTAATAAAGTAATATATTTAATACATTCATATAATAATTCAGTGTGTAGAGGAAAGTCTTCTTAAGAAGACAATTATCTTCATGGTTGCCTTACTTCAGACTCAAGAATTCTTTTTTGTTGTTTTATAGTGCTGGTGTTGGAAGGACAGGCACATACATAGTATTAGACAGTATGCTGCAGCAAATTCAACATGAGGGGACAGTCAATATATTTGGATTCTTAAAACACATACGTACTCAAAGGAACTACTTGGTGCAGACTGAGGTAAGACTAAAATATATTTAGTGAGAATATTAGTTTCTATATTTCTGTTTACAGTAACAGAGATGACAATCCTCATGTTGGTGCCACCAGGCAGAATGGCAACCAGACTGGACTTCCCTGTTTATTTCCCATTTCTATAGCGCAATCCTTGTAGGCTCACTCAAAGCAATGGGCTAGCAAATGACCTATCTGTAGACTCTTGTTTCTTTTTTTTTAGGGAGGCATCAGAAGAGAGAAAGTCTATATAAATCATACTTACATAGTAGCAATTTCTTGGCAGTGCTATTTGAAGCAAAGATCATATGTTTTAAACAGAAGATTATATATAAAATGGTAAAAGAATCAGAAAGAAACAATAAGAACAATAACAGGGCATTAGAAAATCTATTTGAAATTTAAAGAACAGAGGTTAGATTCCCTGATGCCTTTCAGTAGAAGAAGAGGCAGTCAACAACAGCATGAGTGCTTATTGAAAAAAGGAGGTGAGAGAAAACAGAAGATAGCAGTAGGAACTGAGAGTGGTCACTTTACTGCAAGGAAGAGAGGCAAGGAGCGCTGAATAAGATGCTGACTTGGAAATTTGATTTGAGGTTATCATATCAAGTATACATTGCATGTGTAGTTCAGTTGCACGTGTAAACACGTACTATCACTACAGATGAATAGCCTCTGCTGTAGAGGACCACATTTGAGAAAACTCTACTATAGCAGCAAACTGCAAAGAAATGCTGACCCAGCTGGAAGTGGTAACTTAGCTGAAGAAGATGTCCAGGAAAGATATGAAAATAATTAGAGCTCAGATGTTTGGTTTTATTTTACTAGGAGCAATACATCTTCATTCATGATGCACTGGTTGAAGCGATACTGAGTAAAGAAACAGAAGTCCTTGAGACTCACATTCATGCCTATGTTAATTCTCTCTTGATACCTGGACCAACAGGAAAGACCAGGCTGGAGAAACAATTCAAGGTGAGATCTCTGAGATATTAACATGAAAAGCTTTTGGCTTGTTAGCATCCTCAAATGGGTGATTTTTAGAGTAAGTGTCTCAATGCAACTGCCATCATCTTTCCCTTTGTATTCAGAGTAATTTCACAAATGAATACAACCAGTTGGGGCAAGAGAATTATTTACATACTCTTAAACAGGATTTTTCCAGGTCAGCTGTAGAGGCAGACATATCCTTAGAAGAAGAAGATAAACACTCCAGAGTTTGTATATATGGAGATCAATGTGTACATGCCAATGATAATTAGACACCCAGAGAAAGAGCAGAGTCAGGAGCTTAACATGTAGCAGCCTACAACTTAGAAGAGAAACAGTACATTGGCTTGGGGGGAGAATGGGAAACCTTGCTAGTTCCCTGGGGTGACTTAAGCAATAAAATTGGAAAATTCTAGTTTTTCATACGAATTTGAATTCAGGGAAGTAAATGACAGTTTGATGGAGTTTGTTCTTTTTTGTTGTTTTTTGTTGGTGTTTTTTATTTTGTTTGGTTTTCTGTGTTTTGTAGCATAATAGCCTTTGATTTTCCTAATCTACCAGGAAATAACTTGTTAGAAGCTTTTCTCTAAATATTTTAATTCTGCTGAAGAATGTGTGGGATAACATATATTCTTTTCAAAATTAACTGTTGGATCAAAAAGAAAAAGAACTCAAGAAGCTAAGTCATTCAACAATGTCAGAAGATAATGAGACCTTGTTAAATATTAATTCTTTTTCTCCTGAAGCATTGGGTCACATAGACACAGTAACTAGTATTTCCTCAAGGTAATGAACTACAGAAGAAGGTCAAAGAATTTCACAGTTTGCTACTGTCTTGGCTTGAAGAATCACGCAATGTTGTGAGAACACTGTGTTAGAACTGTTTTGGATGAAAACAGAAAAAAAAATGTCTGATTCATTTTGATAGAAGTTATCTGGTTTGCTATCTCTTCTTCCTAAGCAGTCGCTTTGGGAAGACTACATACGGTCAACCCAAAATAATATAGAAAGTTATTTCCAATTCTTTCAAACATTTTGATTAATCCAGTTTAATTTTCTAGCAATCAGAAAACTGAAAACTAAGAATCACCTCGTTTTCAAACTTAATTCATGCTTAGGAATGATCATGGTGACATATATACACATTCCTTCTCACGCTTGTCTATCTGAATTATATTAGTCAAAACAAGTAGGTTAATATGACTGCCATTTGAATCTTGTATTGCTGTCAGATTTGGAGAGAAAACCAGGAAACTCATAGCTAGGACATCTAGAGCTGTGTCACATCAGCACTCACATTTATACTCTCTGGGCAACAATGCAGATTTTTCTGCACCCAATTCAGACAAGTTATTTACTGTTTGAGGAAACTATTCCAAGCTACACGAACAGCTGTGCAGGCACAACGGAAGAAGTGACACTGGGGTGGCAGCAAGCAGTGAGGGGCTGGATAAATGGAACAACTTAAACTGGCAGTTCATCAGGGGCTTTGTTGACCTAAGGACCAAGAATCATTTGAATCGCTAAAACAGCAGACAGAAGGACTCTGATGACGAGTTAAAAGATTTACCCAGATAACTAGGTGCCTAAACTTAAGCAAGAAGACAGCTAACCTGCAATACGTGCACCCAGTGTTTAATGCATCTAATGACAGAATGATTCTTGTGCCGTGACTTGAGTTTTTTAACTTGTTTCAGTTACTGAGCCAATCTAACATACAGCAGTGTGATTATTCTACTGCACTCAAGCAGTGTAACAGAGAAAAGAACAGAACTTCCTCAATCATTCCTGGTAAGCTTTTTTTAACTGCTTTCTTGGGTGGCAATTTTTTTATGAATAGCATGTGTCAGACCTTTTGCTGTACCTCAGCAGGATCTGAGAACTTGAGCATTGGTGTAGGGCAATGAGTACTTCACTTTTGTACAGAACTTTTAGTGAAAAATGATTTGGCAAAGTAACTACACAGAATGAAAGAGAGGGCTGCATAGCACTTCATCCTGATTGATATATCTTAGTTTTGCTAATATTAACTATAATACATGAGATCACTACTAAAATGGATGTGTTGTTCATGGAATAGACTATTTTATGACTTTTTTTTTTACAGTTGAAAGGTCTCGAGTCGGTATCTCATCACTGTCTGGTGAAGGGACAGACTATATCAATGCTTCCTACATCATGGTAAGTCAGTTAACTGCTGATGAAAAATGCCATGCCCTGCTGTATGGATGTTCTCAAAGCTGCCAAGGGTCTGCATTATAGTGACATAATTCTGATTTTGAAAGCTCCTTCCAACTTTCCTCAATTATTTACCCTTTACTTTCTCCCCAGAATTATTGTTGCTATTATTTTTGTTTTTATGTTAATTTAAGTGTGTATGTGTAGAACCATCATAGTTTTAAAAAACAGTAAAGCTGAATTTCACCTATAGAAGGCTCTACTATGAGTAAGAAGTGTTAATTAATGTTACCTTTTAATGATTGTGAAACCAAACTTTTGCACCTGGCAGAGCCCAAGGACCACAGACCATCATCTTTTCATTATCCTTCTTGCTCTGTGGGTTTCCTTCAGCTCTCTTCACTACAGATTAGGGGTTGACCTGCTGAAAAGCCGTTTTGTGGAGAAGGATGTGGGAGTCCTGGTTGACAAGTTAACCATGAGTCAGCAATGTGCCCCTGTGGCCAAGAAGGCAACAGGATCCTGGTCTGCCTTAGGAGGAGCGTTGCCAGCATTTTGTGGGAGGTGGGGGTGTGGAGGCCTCCGGTGAGGCTGCACCGGGAGTACTGTGTGCAGTTCTGGGCTCCCCAGTACAAGAGGGATTTGGAACTTCAAGAAAGGGTCTAACATAGGGCCACAAAGATGATTAAGGGCCTGGACTATCTATCTTATGAGGAAGGACTAAGCGAGCTGGGCCTGTCTAGCCTAGAGAACAGGAGATTGAGAGGAGATCTGATATATACTTATAAGTACCTGAGGGGAGAATGTAGGGCCAAACTCTTCTCAGTGGTGGCCAGTGATAGGACAAGGGCTAATGGGTACAAACTGAAGCACAGGAAGTTCCATCTCCATGTGAGGAAGAACTTCTTCACTGTGAGGGTGACAGAGCCCTGGCACAGGCTGCCCAGGGAGGCTGTGGAATCTCCTTCTCTGGAGATCTTCCAGACCTGCCTGGATGCCACCCTGCGCCCCGTGCTCTGGGTGTCCCTGCTGGAGCAGGGTGTTGGACTAAATGATCTCTAGAGGTCCCTTCCAACCTCAACCATTCTGTGATTCCTTGATTTTCCCTTCATTATCTG
>JAUBNY010001047.1:1104751-1118826 GCA_032275445.1 Crypturellus soui
ATTCTATGAAAGTAAAGCTAGATCACAATTCTTTCACAACTAAGACATTGGAGAGAGCTCCTAAATAGCAAATACAAAGCCATAAAAGGTTGAATGTTAAATGCATTTTTTTAGATCAACGACAACATTCATTTCTTGAGAAAAATAAAAATAAACTTACTTTGTATCTTAAGGTGCCTCTTAACAAAGTATGAGCTGTCTGAATGCCATATGGCTCAGCATATTTTGTACTGTCTCTGTTAGGAAAACCTTCCAGATTTAATCCTGGGAAAAAATCCATCGAAGTAACAGAATCAAGTAATGCTCCTCCAGCCGGAATAGTGACAATCTGAATTTTGTTAAAGAATAGAAATATTGTTTCAAATCACTGCAATTTAATTTACTTCTACAATAGCAAATACAAAGTGTGATTCTGGACCAATCAAAAGACTAACCTAAATAAAGCAGTTGTACAAGCATTTAAGAGTATTCTGTGATGAAGAAGTAACACCATATCAACCAGTTACTAACCAAAGGGCTAAAACAAACCACTGCCTTCTCATATACTGTATTAATACTTGCTGCATGTATATGAAGGCTGCAGGCTCCCATTTCACTTACATTAGTGTAATTTTGAGTGATTCCCCCAAACTGAAATAGTTTGAAGGGATATTCCACCCACAGGTTCCTTGCTTTTATGAACATTTTTTTTTCTTCTTTTCTTTTTCAAGAGGAAACAATTGTAAAGACAAGTTTTAGCTTTTTGAATAATTAAAATAAATCAATTGATATCACACTGATACAAAAGTGCTGCCCATATCTATCCTTACTTGTAGTTACAAAACTTAGAAGGAATGTACTGCTAATTGGAAACAAAAATAAGGTTGACTAGTTCTATTAGCTACAGACCAAAGCCTTGAACTCTGCTTCCTTCAAGCAACTGATGCATAGATCTGCTATGCAGCATCAATAGAAACTCATTTTGTGGCTTCTGAGCAAAGGGACAAGGTTCCTTCTAGAAGGTAGACTAAAGTACCCATGTCTGCAGCAATGCTGTAAGATCTTATTGTGTTTTTCAGGCAAGATACAAGTGTGAAAGAATCCTGCAGAACAATCAAAGACAAGTAAAGATTTAGGGGCAGGAAGAAAAAGCTGCACCATTTATTGACAAGCTCATACAGTGTTCTTGTAATGAATCATTCACATGTATGATCTAACTCTTCCTAGCATGGGTGATCCAGGCCAGAATTAAATAAGAAACATTCCCACATTCTGCAAAGAGACCCTTTCATCTGAAACTTACAGTGATGTGGGTTTTTTTTTAATAAAGATCTAATTTACAAACCCTGAACCTCTCCTTCCTTCTCACTGAAGCAAGAACACTAGAGCACCAGAATGTCATGATAAAGCATCTTTCAAAAGATTTCTAGGCTTTACAAATCAAAAGGTTTAGATAATCAGCCAAACTTTAGGGTGGTTAAACACGGCAGTCTCCTTGACATTTGAAGAGCCCCTCCTCAATAACTACTCTGAACAAGTGGGAGATATCAAAAAGACGGGACTGGAAAGCATAAATCCGATAATGGCTTGCAATAGCTTTGCACAAATCACAGCTAAAATCTTTCCATAAAATGGATGTAATGACATTTGCTGGGTTAAATCATTGTTAATGACTCCTGCAGGAACAGCAACACGAAGCTTATATAAACCACCTTTCAAAGTCCCCTTAGTGTTGTCTATTAGTTAATACTCTTATTAGAGATTGTACTAAAGGAAAAGGAATTCAGGACTTTTGCTAAAGACGGTACAAGTACAGGAATTTGGTTTATTTATCTGAATAGATGGAAAAGCAAGTAGAAGAGCACACTCACCTTTGATTACCTGAGACAGAGTGATTAAGGGGCAAAGTGGCAAAAGAAAATTATTACAGGGATGGGAACCCAACCCAGAAACTAATCTTAGTCCAATACCTTAGTCTTTAGCACATGTTTTCTACTTTACATGAAATTCCATATAGGAAGAATTAACCCAGCAACAGTCACACACCATAATTTTCCAAACATGGGAATAAGTGATGCATGGAAATCCCTTGGGCAATTGATTGCCATTGATTTAAAAGCAAATACATCACCTTACCCCTCCTTAGCCCAGCACCAGCTTCTTTGCCTGTCTTTAAATAGAAGTATTAAGAGTACTTCACCTCTCCATTTTTTAAATATGTGGCAGACTGGACGGTATTCAGCAACACTCCTTGGGGGCTCCAGCTGAACTTGTATCTCAGAGGATTGTCAGAGTACTCCGGAGCCGGCAGACCACCACAGAAAGAGGTGTAGGATTCAATCTGCAAGTGTTCAACAGCCAAGTCAAATTTGTTCATAGAAAAGAAACAAGGAACAGGACACAACCATAGGATAGAAGCAGTACAGATCACCCTGGAGAGTCCCTCTTTGTTTTTAATGTTTTGTTGAAATTATTCCCCTAATGACTATATAATATCTGTAGGTGGACAGATCTTCTTTGAGGGAAATCCAAAGAACTTCACTGAGCAACGGTGTCAATGTGGCAGATTGCAAGGACTGTACATTAATTAGAAGAACCCAAAACTTCCTCCGGGGCAAAGTCATCTTAGTTGATGGGACCTCAGCAACTGAATTAGTTGGATCCCAATTCCAAACATCAAAAAACACAAGATGTCACAAACTCAAAACACCTCTGACACGTCCACTAACTGGTTGCTATTAAAAGAAAATTTTACTACAAAAGTATTGGCAGAAATATATAGCAGCTGTCAGCCTTACCGTAGCACCAACTTCTCGTGCCTTGTCAATACATTCCATTGCCAACATATGGTCAAGACCAGGATCCAAACCCATTTCACTGATAACTGTAATACCAGCATCTTCTACACTAAAAATTAGAAAAAAATGCAGTATACAAAAAAAGTCAGAATATTAAGTATTACAGGTCTTTTGTTCATGAAATCTATGCACCAAAGACCCATTGAACCCTCCTCAACAAGGAAAATCTTGGGTTCTGTCTGCAGCTTATAAAAAACAACAGAAGTAGATGTCTAAATCTGAGCAGTTTCAATTGTCCTAAGAATCAGGGTAGTCTTGGTTTCTCCCAGTTTTCTGTAACATCTTGGTGCTTATGGAGAAGATCTGCTAGCTACTCTGTATCCCAGATCCTCGTGGATGGAACAGAATAGGACTAGTCATAATAACCCTAAACAGCCCCTGTAGAAGGAGAGACAGATTGAAAAGTCTTCTTTCCCAAATGGCATGCATTTGGGTTTTCTTCTTTTTAATAGTTCCCTAAGTTTCCAAAACAGATAACTTATATTCACAAACTGAAATGATTTATTTTAAAAATCACTTTGTATTTTTCTAAATGAAAATGGACTCTTTTTTAGAAAACACCTTGGTATCAGAGCAAAGAGAGGAGGAGATGCACCTGAAACTCTGTCATTGTCTTCATTACTGGATGTCCATCTATCTAACTAGTTTTATTTTTTTCTCACATAATTTATAGGATTCCCATCTCTGTCACTCAAAGTAAATCCAAAGATTTCAGTAATGTAACTCAGAGGAATATGACTCATTTATTCATCAAAACATATTAGCACTAACCATTAATACATTCATGAGAGGATAAGCAACTTCAAAGCATATACAATAAGCAGGATAACAGAACTATTATTAGTTAGGATTGTCACCAATTGAGTTTACATGGTGGTTCTGTCCAAAAGAAGGTGGTATAAGGGAGGATGTCAACGTGGACACAATAAGCCAAGAATGAGTTTTCGTGAGGGAACTATGAAGGAAGACGGACAATCTTGTTATCATTGGTACAACAAGCCAGGCTATCATCTACTTCTCCATATAGCACAACAGGGTTGAGGGAAGAGGCAAAGGCACGGTGACATGGAATGAGATAGAAAATGCGAAAAAAAAGAAAAAAAAAAAAGAAAAAGTATGTTCCAGTGTTTAGAGCAATAGTATGACTAGATTGGGGCATGCACTCACTGTTTTGCCACAGTCTCCATGTGCAGTTTTCCTTGCAATTAATCTTTCTTTATAGAAAGGGAAAGAGAACGCAGACAAGCGTGACTCAAGGGAGATGCTGCACATGTAACAGATTGCATGGTATTTACATAAGGTACCTAGGAAGGAAGGAAAAACAGGATATGCTACCTACCTTTCCTGGAGTTCTTTCATAGCTGGTGTTAGGTAGCTGGCTGTTACCAAGTTCACTTTGTTCTTAATACATTTCTTAGCAACCAAAGGATGCACTGAATAAGGCAGCAAGCTACACGTGAAAGAGAATTATGCAACATCAAAATCAATCAGTTACTTATGCTTTCTCTGGAAAGATACTCACAAAGGTGTTCTTATACGAGTGTAAAAGAGGTCCAGCAAATACCAGGGACTGCTCTACCTGTCTTGCCCTGGGTATTTTCACACCTACACAAGTGAAATGCTACCCTATCAGAAAAGCATTGTTTTCTACACTCAAAACAAGGTGCAAGGCAACAGGGGAGCCTTTCTTTAGATAGTACTTTTTTATCATATTTCTCCTTTTAAAAAACAAAACACTGATCTCTTCTCAAGGCCACCTTCTAAACAGACACACTAGAAGTTTAGAAGATGCAAAATGAAAACCACCCTTGAAAATGCTTGCATTACAATGATCTTGCTGAAGCACTTTGTGAAAGCATGCTCTACTTAAAAAAGAAACAACACTCACAACTTCTATGATAGGTGAGGCAAAATAGCAAAGACAATAAAGTCATTTTCTCCCATACTTCAGAAATTGGAAAACAGATCTTTCTCATAAGGAAATTTAGGAGAAATGACCAAGTTGTTAGAATTTTGCCTCCTCTTGATGTACACAAATTTAATCATGAGCACACATGCTGATGAAGGCAACTGGCCCATCACACTATGAAGCTTGCAAGTAATCTGTAAGCACTCTAAAGAGATATTGCAATCAAAGCTTCTTGGGGAGTCTATCCCTCATGTCCCTGTAAATGACAAGGCAGTGGCCAGTTACAACTATTACAGGAACAAACATGTAGCCAGTTCTCGAGCTTTATGAATTTGTGGATTAGGGTCACATAGGCTCCACCACACACTCTTGCAAAGTGAGGGCATTCACTTAAAAGTTCTCCTTTACACAGTGATCATGTTGATTTGTGTCAGCGAACTAGGTGAAAGCAGCTGCATGGCTCAGGGTTGAGCCCACCGTGTCTTACTCAATATTCTGACCTGATGACAAGGTCATGTTTCTTCACCAGAGAGGACAGACTTTCCTCATGCTGAATGACATCCATATGGACTGCAGTAATATTGCTGTATTTTTCAGTCAATTGTTCAAGCTGGTCCTGCATGACAGATGCTGTTTCAAAAATAAAAAAAGCAATTGTTACCAAAAAAATGAAGTTAATTCTAAAGCGCTCCCACTCTGTGAAGGCAGAGCTCAACTATTCTATTTTAAATCATCATTTTACCCAAGTTAGTAGGTAGCAAACTTTATGTATCAGCATGTACATTGCATGAACTCCCCTGCAAATGTATAATTGTGCTTTACATCTACCTCCATCTTTCCAAAGAGAAACAGTCACATGGACACTTTGTTTTTACTAACAGTTGAAAAAGAAATCAGATGTAAAGTGTCTTACTTTCTCTAAGATAGGTAAAATTTACTGCCAATCAAGTATAAGCCATAAAAGCTATTACTCAAGAATAAGGGTCTACAAAGAATATTTACGTTCAGAAATAAAGAGCAGACTGAAAAAAGTGTATAACAATAACAAGTGTATGAACAAGATTCATAACCAGTTAGCAGCATTATGAATGTGCTTAAAACTAACAAAAATGCAGATATTAACAAGTTTTTCTCCTACAAGCAGGCTAGGCAACACAAATTAGGCAAAAATGGATGTCACCATTTCTTTTCCACTGTATATAGAAGTAGGTCACGTGAAAACAAAGAGAACTATTAAACCTATCTTTGTGCATTAGGACACTCCAGAATCCACTGGTTCACTTCCATCACATGCACGTGTCTTCTACACACAGTTTTTTACATCACTGGCATTTGCCAGCAAGATCCCTGCTGTAGGAGTACAGATCAACTGAACAGAAATAAGTATGTACTCACATGCAAGTGTTCCTATGGAAAAAATAAAAAATATATACATATTCCTTTTTTTTTCAGAAATACATCACAGAAGTGTCATTAACCAGGCATAAAAAAAAAAATCCACTAGTTCTCATACTGTGGCATAGGTAGGGCTGTTTTCTAACCCTAAAGTTTACTCCCAGGTCTTAGGTCCAGCTCTGGACCCTCACGACAACTGAGCAAGGTAGATTCTAAATTATAAAAACATTCATATGGTTAATTCTTTAGTATATCTCAGATGAACATCTACCACTCCTTGGTAAGTTCCTAAACACACAAAAATATTACAAAGTTTTTAAAGGAAAGTGACCAAACCACTGATTCTCTGAATCCTTAGAAACACACCTCATTTTGGATCTCAAAGAAGATCAATAAAGAAAGTATTTGAGGATGAAGAATGCAAGTAACAGTGACGCAAGTGAGGCATTAGGATGTGTATCATCAAACTAGAGAGCAATCCTAGACAAAGATCACAAGATAGTGGCAAAAGCTGTAATAGAGACTAATACTGATATAGGATAGGGTAACCCATCTGGACTAAAAGAATCTTCCATGCAAAGTCTTGTAAAAGTAAAATAAAGAGGACCAGCAGAAAACGGTAAGAGCAGCTCTACTGCTCCAAGACCAAATGTCTGCACAGGTGGATCCATACATTTGAGGGGATACAGGGTTAGTGGAAAAATTGTTGTGAGCAGGAGGTCAAAAGGGATCAAGAAAGCTAAAAAGGACAGAAAGAGAATCAAACAATCAGGAACTCTACAATATCCCTGGTGCAGCACTATGAAATCAAGGCTGTGTTTTTTCCTTTGTCTTGTTTATTTGGTGGAAAATCAGACAACAGACTTGATCTTCACGCTTTGATTTGGGAGGGACATCACCCTGCTAGGTCTACTGACCCTTACTTAAATGAGTCATCCAGTGGTCTACTTGACAGAGCAGGGACTTGCAGGACGAGGTTAATAGTGTGTAGGAGTAAACTAGAATGCCAGAAACTCACTTCAGGGTTCTGGCTGTATTAAATTACAGTAGGCATTCATGAAATCATCAAGTTGCTGGAGAAACAGCGTACAACTGTAAAGGCCAAATAATAAGAATAATAAAGATAATTCCTTCTCCTTCTCTTTCTTTGCATGCTTACATCTCCACTTGAAAGACAATCAAGTAGGATTCAAACTGGTACATTTCTGGTACAGTTCTTGTTCTTGCTTTGACTTTTACCCAGAAATACTGAAAAAGAGTGCCTGGTGCTTCCCAGTTTAAAGAAAAAACCTGTTACACTGACTCTCAAGGGAAGTTCACAATGGAAAATGGCATACCCAGTTTGTTTTAAAAGGAAACTAGTTTTGAATTTATAATATTTTCCAGAAAAAAAAAGCATTTTCAGTTAGAAACCGCTTATATTGAGCCTAAAGTATTTAAAATCACTAAGAGCACATGTTTTCTGCAGGCTTTATAAATAGTAACATAGTTAACGTGACCATGTAATTCTTAGCAGAGCTGAGATATTCAATTAGTTCAGAAATCTTGACTGGCATGTAGCTTGAACTACACTAATTAACAGATCTTATTAAACAAACAAACAAATATGTGCCCAGAAAAGATTACCCCATCCCTCATTCTATGTAGCCAGTACATTTATAAATAAATCTAGGTAAAAAACAAAAGTCTTTCAAAAGATTGCTTCAGCACCTTTTAGCAAAATTCCTATTCCTATCTGAGAATACCTTGACAGTTTAAATAATAATAAAAGAGTCATATTTAGCATGATAAATATATAAAAGATAAGCTTTTTCTTAAGCAGAATATGACTAATAGGTGCAGTTTCAATCTAATCAACCTCAGTATATACACATGGCTTAGTTCTATCAATCCTGCATAAGCTCACATCGCCACTTAAAGGGAGAAACTTAGTCCCTGCCTTCCACTTGCTCCTTTTTATTCTCTTGCTGGCGCTACTGTTAGCACTTATGACGAAAATGGAACTGGAAAGAGTAATCCTGACTAAAATCAAGCAAGATTTGCTGTACGTGATTGAAAGCGCAATGGGTTCCCGTCCTGGCTCAGCATGCAGCCTCACAAACACCAGTGCCAGGCCACGCAACGCAACGGGAGCACAGCCAGGAGGAAGGAGAGGGCAAGGAAGGCAGCAGGCAGGGCACAGGCTTGCAGGGAAGAAACAGCATCTGTGCCTCTAAGCTAGAGGCTTGTCTCTACATGTCTTTCTCAAAATCAAGGGCAAAATAATATTAGCAGAGACTGATTCTCTCTACCAACCAACTTGTGTTTAGGAAAAAATGCTTAACAATTCAGCCTACAAATTCTAAACTACTCTGAAGTTAAGAGAAGGTTTTTTCATTAAAGCTTTTAGTCAAGGCTTTCAGTCACTTGGATCTGAACAGCCCAGCCTAATTGTAGGGAAACAACGTGCCACTGAGAGGTATGTTTTATTCGTCCATTAACCTGCTATCAAACATTAGACAAATTGCATCAATTTGTACCTTTTTCCTTCCCATATATTTTTTCTACTGTTGAAAGTGCATGTTTTTGACTCACTCAGATAAAAGGCAGCTGCTATGTTTGCACAGTGCTTGGCAAAACAAATCTCACCGTTCACCTGATTTCCCTTAGTGCTACTGTCTTACTGGATGCAGCCACCCTGCTGATGAGGGGAGGGACACTGCTCATTGCAGTGCTCCCTCTCTGTTCACCACATCAGGCTGCACCAGGGACATGGGCATAGCTTCCCAGTGTGCACCTTTACTTCCTAGGAAACCTGCTCCCAGAAGGGATCAGTACCCTGGTTATCACCTCAAAGGGTAACAAAGAGGCAAAGTGTGAAAGGAGCCTGAAGGTGGAAACAAAACAAGAAAACACCTCAAATTAGCATAAACATAAAGCTTCACAAGAAAGCACTTCCCAGCAAACCATCTTTCAGGCAAAACCAAACAGCTTGGTGTTTAATTTTGAAGTCATTAAGGTGAAGTCATCATCATGAGTACAGAAGACTCTTTTGGACATGTCCAGTATGAAATATGCTACAAATAAAACCAAAGCAGTGAAAAATGTGGGCAGATGTTCCCAAGGTCAGGGTCTGAGGAAACTTTACTACCATACTACTAATCAGGTCAACAGAGGAATCTCCACTCATAGAAATAGCAATAAAAACAATTTCATCTTCTTGTGTGAGGCTAAAAACACAACCGAGCAAACCAGCAAGAGACTGACTGGCTACAGAATGCCATCACAGGCCCAAAGCAGATAAGTTAGATGAAAAATACTTCTTTCCAACATCCATATCAGCAGCCCATGTGAACAGTAAACTTTTCACATGACTATGTTATGCTCAAATTGGTTATTTAAGTTAAAAATGTTCAAAAAGTATGCAATCTTTTTCTGAAGTGCACAGCACCAAAGATTTTCTTTATTTCTTCTCAGAATCAATTCCACTTAATATATATGAGAAAGATTTTGGCACACAGGTACAAGGTAAAATAAGCCCATGCAATTACATGAAAAACATAATTTTTCAATCAAAAGCAAGTGAAATTTTACATACCAACTGTAATGTCAATGTTGGAATCTCTAGTGAGGTATTCTAGTACAGGACCAGAAACATAGCCAGATCCAAGTAACAAAACCCTCTTCTTCTTATCCATGTTCAGCAACTGAGCATATTCCCTAGGAAGTGTTAGAAGCAAAATTAAAAACTACCCAGGAGGAAATAGCAAATTATTAAAGCTAACAAGTAAGTATGTTTTAATAATTCTACAAACCAAGAGCTCTATTCAGACTAAAAGTTAAGTTTTTGGCTACCTAATCCAAGACTAGTAAATCACTGCTTCAATTCTTTTTTTGCCTAACTTGTAGTCTTCTTCTAATAATTCCAACATCAGTTCCATTAATGCATCCACTGCTTCTCCAACTGCTACTCGCAGCTCTACACATTATTCCTCAGCTGGCATTGTATTTTCCCTGTGGCCAAATGACTGTAGCCTGATCATATGAGGACTACAAGGCTGTTTGTGCCACGATGGTCATCAGAAAGGTGTTCCTCTCTGCTCTGTCTCCAGAGCCTACTGCAGAGCCTACTGCAGAGCCTCAGACTGCATAGCCTACTACTAACGTATATGCAACCATGCTGGTGAAAGCACATTTTGGGGAGCTACAATAGGTTCATATTAGCCTACCATAGGAACAGAGAGAAACAAACAAAAAAAAATAATAAAGAGAAAGAAAATATCCAATTAAGAAATCTAGTTTGCAAACAAAAACTCTCATTTATGAGACAACTATCTGTGTGTTTCAAGCAAGTCTCTATTACTTTCCTAAATAATTTAAGCAGCTCTCCTGCTGACTTTCAGTGTGTTTGCATCAGACTTTGCATTTCTTCTTGCCAGACAGAACAATATTGTTCAGCAATTAGGTATGTTCTCATAAATGCATAAGGTATAAGAGAAAAAGATTTTATTTGTTTATATATTAAGGGTATTTTTAACTTAAATTTACATCAAGCTGTAAAACTGGGATTGCAACACTCCTTAAAGTATTTTCATGGCTATGTGGACAAAGATTATTTAGCAAATACAAATATATTTTAAAGCTTTTTATTATTATTATTATTATTGAATCACATGAAGCTATTTATTGGTTTACTGCTCAACATAATTAATGGAATTAGGGTTTTGAAATTTTCCCTACCTCTTATCCTCAGACCTAATTTCAATAAATATTTAAGATCTTTGAGGATACACGTTTACTGAAAATTTCAGAAATGTATAGGTAAGTTCCCTAACTTTCCTTTTACTCACTGAGAGTTTACATAGGCACATACTGCACTGTACAGAGAGCATTCTGGCCTGAGCTGACAACCTCATATCCCTGGAAGGGGACTAATCACACCGCTGCCAAAACTTATCTGGTTTTGATACTTCTGGGGTTCCCTATGGCAGCTGTAAGTAAAATTTTTGTTGCATCCTTTGAGTTAAAAAAGGTTCAAAATAACAAAAGATGACATCATCACCCAGCAGAGCCCTAAAGCACAGCATGAAGTATTTAGGGATATTTAGGGAAACAAGGTCTCAATTGTGTTGAAATATTGCTCTGAGTGAACCTGAGTTAAATCAATACCATATATACTATCTGTCTGAAGCACATTCCAGCCTATTAACTGTGTCTGGGTGTTTGTGAAACTTGAATTCTCCAAAATCAAAAATATTCCTTCCTCCCTTCATTTTTATGTTTAATTAAATTAAAACAAAAAGAAAGGCACTTCCCTTCAGTTCTTTAAAATCTGAGCAGGATTTACCAAAGTATCACCCCTCTACCTAAGTGATTATTACAGCTTATTGAACATTTTGATCTTCACACAGATTTCATCAGTTTATTTTTTCAAAAATGCTAAAATGTTGACTTAGTCCATTCAAGGAAGGCCTCTTAAACACACCAAATCCTTTCATGTGACAACCACAAGGCCTTCCTTCAAGAGCCCTCGTAACAAGTTTAACTGAAAATCTTCCTTCAAAATTACATCATTTTGGGCCAAGGAAGAGAAGGAACTTCTCTCCGCTACTTCCACATTGGAAGCAGTTGTGGTTTGCAGGTCCTTGGAGCAACATTGTGGAGCAACAAAGGAAAGACTTCTTACAAAAAAGAAAGCTGGATTTAATAGTCAAATTCTTACTATCTGTATTTTAAAGTCTTCCAGTATACAGAATTAGAGTACACTTGGATCAATGAGATACCAAATGACCCATCAGAACGGGGAATAAAATCTACATAATCCCAGAAAGGACTATCTACACAGGCCTAGAAAGGACTATTTAAAACTCTTGCCCATCCTCTCTATATAAGTTCAAATAATTGATTTATGTCAGTCTCTGAACAGCAACGCTGTTACTGGTATATGTCATTCCATCTGTGGAACAGGTGGAACAGGTAGCCAGAGTGAAAAAAAATGGAGAAAAGTTCAGTAAATCAAATTCTTGATTTCGATGGCACTCAGGCCAGCTCATGTAACCTGGGCTATGCTGTGGCTGAAATTTTCATGGAGAATAGAAAGGTATAAGCATTTAGTCTAAATAGAGCCCCCAGTTACTAAACCAGACACAATTAGAGTAGTAGAGTAGTAACACAAGCCACACAATTCCTACAGGCTCTAAATAAGAGGTCACCTCTAGCTAAACCATCACACAAGCGGAAAGCTTTCTACCTTTACCTGCAATATTTCTAAACTTTGCTAAGTAAAGGGGAGGGAGTAGTGTTAGCAGGTCTTGCTTTTCTATAGCTAAGTGAGCAACATCAATTAACAACTAAACGTCACATGCAACACACATCTGCAGAAATATCAAAAATCTACCCACAAAAACCCCCTTGGGAAGGATGTCTCCAGATTCTCAGGGCAGTTCACACAAGATCATGCAAGTGTTTAAGCGGACAGCCAAAAAAAACAGATCACAATGCTGTGCAGGGAATAAGAAAATCTGTTACTGAGACAGACTCTTGAGGTGGTCTACCAAACAGCACAAGTCAAAAATGACTGAATTACAGTCTTTGAAAGCCAAATAACATGTTTGGAAAAAGCACCTATAATTCTTCATGCTAAAATTCATAACCAGAGACCTGGCCAAGGTTCCCTGAGAAAAATTGAGAAATTTGGCATGCAAGAGTCAACACAGTACATTTTAGTATTCACTAGTGCACATAGTACTTGCAGTCAGACTAATTTCAGGTTTTGCATGCTCATGAAACCAAAGGAAGCCATTCATTACAAAATTAATATTTTTGTACAATAATCATAGGTAACCTGTAGATGTTCGTTAATAACAGGGAGGAGGGGGAAAGGGAAGGTATTTTTGTTAGCTTAACTTGGTTCAATGCTACTATTTCACATTACTCTTGGGAGATAAATATTGACATAAGATAAGAATGAAACAGTAGCTAAAACTGGAGCTACAGCAGGACTATAATGAAAAGTCAGAGGTTCTCATAGAAGCTCTTGAATACATCCAGTCACAGAACAACAAAGCACATCAGTAAAATCTTCCCTGCACTTGAGTCATGCTAGAAGAAACTGGATTCAAGATATATTAGACAGCCTTTTGCTTTCAGCCATGTCCTCCAAAGGACCGTAAGATATAGGCATTTAGTATGAGTTAGAGTAGAAAAATACTGGCAGGTGGCTATGTTCTTCTTGTTAACATAAGGAAAGTGTTAACATAACACATTCTCAATTTCAGTATTGCTTACTAACAATACATGCTAAAGAGTTAGACTGTATGGAGAAAGAAATCACCAAATCAGGAGATGCTCAGACACAGTGCAATACATCAACATTCCACAAAAACACAAGCATAAATGGATGCAAAGGGGAAGATAGAGAAGCTAATTTAAAACCTTCAACCAGGTAAAATTTAGGAAGACATACATTACCTGGTCTCTCTCAATTTCTGGATATATTCATACTTAGTCGTCAGTGAGCCATTGGATGCAATCACTGCCTAGAAACATATGAAATATTTTTTTTTGAATCTATATTAAAAAAAAAGCAGAGAAAGACAAACAGGAAATTGTAGAACTTACATCTCTAACAACAGATGAGTAATTCTGGTTTTCAAGAGGTTCTGAGCCTTCTGATAAAAGCTATGGAAATAAGTTATTTCAAATCAGGTCATTTATTCTCCATACCTTTTCACAGCAAGTAAAATATGAAGATATTAAGTAAGATTTAAATACACGCAACAATGCCAAAATCTTGTAGATCTGAAATTCTATTGGTCCTTATCAGTATCATTTGAGTTTTATGAACATACAAGAATTCACACAGCAGTCTAACGGTGACTGCTGAGTGCCTAAAATGCCCTCAGATTTAGTCAGCACTCCATGATCCATGAGCAAGGAACTGCCTGGTTTCTTGT
>JAUBNY010001047.1:1180452-1193169 GCA_032275445.1 Crypturellus soui
CCTGAATTACAGCTACATGTAGCAGGAAGGGAGCAGTGAGCAAGTCACTGCAGACTCACTCTTCCAGGACAAAGGGATCAGGAAAAAGATTTCTTTGGCTTGGCAACATCAAGACTAAAAGCAGTTCCTTGTGTATAAACTTCAAAGTTTGTTGTTGTTGTTGTATCAGGTCTATTAACTTTCATTTCGCACCTTTGAGAAGAAGGGCTTTCTTCCTTCCAATGGGAGTCTTCTCTTGGTTTCCCTCTGCCTTTTCTATGCCATTACTCAAACAAACCTCTTAGGGAGCTCAAAAACAGTTTTTTTTTTTTTCCTTAAGAATGGCTTCTGGATGAAACCAACACTTTAGTCTCTAGTCCATCTCTTCCCTGCTTTTTTGAATGAGGGATTCCCACTGTCACTCTTAACACTTGAAGCCATCAGGAGAAAATGGAAAGGAGCTCAAACCCTGACAGAAATACTTGGTTTAGCAGGACTCAGGACAACAGGCAAGTGAGCAGTTGTTGAATGAGATATTTCAATGATACAAGAGGACAAATTAGGCAGGCCAATTTTCAGAATATCAGTAATGAAAAGCAAAGGGAGAAAAGAGTTCAGTTAAAAATACATTAAGCATCTTTGAAACTTCTTAGAAAAAAAAAAGGATATTGTCCTGATATAATAAAGAGCATCTAACATATCTGGAAAACTTATCTTTTAGGAGGAAAGTCACTTTTTCATGCCTTGAAACAGGCTTATAATTAGAAGCTGGCTAGTTGCTATGGAACTACTGCCAATTCACAAAATACACACTCTTCATACCAACTATGAAGAGTGTGTATTTATTCTCCCCACATTGTAAAATGGATTGCTAAACATTAATTTACAATATTTATACTACTTTATAATCACAATGTTTGTGACCTCCATTTTCTTTCTGACTTCTTCACATATGGTAGGTACACTGGGAAGCTGGAAGTTTGTAAAATTAGACACGCATAACTTCCTTCTGTATCTGGACATCTGTAATGTTGCTGTTCTGATTTCAAATACTAGATACTAACATAATGCTCATGACCGCGAGAGACTAACAGCACAAACAGTTTCCATACTCCACTCTGGGAAGGCAATGCATCTGTGAACACTACTTTCATAGGTTATTCTAGTGCTAAAACTCTCTGGAGCAAATACTGTTGGTCTTGCTGTACTGTGTGTTGTGTTGCGATTTTGGCGTATCTGCAAACATTCTCCAAGGCGTGGAATGGGGAACATCACTTGAGTGACCTTGAAATGAAAGCCAGCTTGGATCCTCAAAATAAACAAATGAACATAATGTGCGATGACCAAGTTGCTGTTTGCTACAGTACTAGCCTCTTGCTAGCACAGGCTCCAGTTTTGCAGGTCCTCTGGATGCGCCTAGCTAAACAAGTGCTAAGGAGCCTTCCTGCGCATGTAAGGGTAAGTGCATGCACAATGTTGCCACGATTAAAGGTCCAGGTTCACTTTGCCTGTGAGGCACGTAACAGAGACAGTCTGCTTTCGCCCAGGGAAGTCCCTGGAGAAATATCTCAGCAAAGCAAAAATTCAGGGAGGAGATGCAGGCTCCTCCTCTGGGCTGTGTCTCTCTCTTGCAAGGTGAGTATAACCTTCATCTCAGTGCCAAGTACCAAAGCAAGGACAGCCAAACCTGGGCCAAACACTCTGATGCAGCTTTTAGGTCCCCACTCACTTTTGTAGCTCTTGTTCCAAGTCCACATGGAACAAGTTAAAACATATATTTTAATTAGGCAACTTAGCATATTCCTCTGTTGTGCATGTTTACACGCAACTTGTTTCTTCCCACCTCAGCAGCCCTGCTTTGTCACCTGCCCACTCTGGATGCGCATGCACTGGCCATGACTAGGCTGGATGCAGCCGTGAGGGCCCCTCCTCATCCCCACGCATCCGTGGGGCACCACACGGAGCAGCACCAGCCTCCTCCCTCCCTCTCCCTGCTTCTCTCCTCCCCTCTCCTCCCTGGAGAAAGTGCAGGCGGATTCAGCAGGGGCCTCATTTGCTCCTTTCCCTCTCCGACCCTGTAGCACACGTGCGCTCTCCCAGCTACGCAGATCTTCCTTCATTTCTTTTCCTTTTTGGGGAGAGGATTTTTCTATTCTTATTTGGCACATCCCACTTACTTTGAGTACAGTGCAGCATGAAGGATAGTCACTGCTAGGCAAAATAGGGAAACATATGACAAAACACTTGAAAATATTTAAGGAATATCATCTACATACAGGCCAACATTTCTGCACATTTAAAATTTAACCATTTCAATTCCGCGTGCTGGAGCAGGCTGACAACTCCCTAACCTTGCCAGTGGCCTTAGAGCACTCCGCAACTTTCTCGCACTGTATTATTTTAAACACAGCAACCTGTTTCTGTCACTCCAAACTAATTATCATAAAACTTGATTATTCTTTCACTTGCCAGCACTACTTTTCTTGTAACACGGTCAATAATGTTGTGCGTGTGCTTGTGAATATTTATGCAGTTTTGCTTGATTTTGCTCTTTAAACTGAGCTTGAGCCAAATGAAATAAGAGTAAAAACATCAAGGCTTCAAGGTAAGGTTTCAGAAACCACACGGCTCTCCTGCTGTTTATACATGTGTGAATTACAGTACATCAAGAAATCAATATTCCCTGGATGGTGCTTGTGCCTGGCACTTCATGGTGAACAAACATTAGATAAGACAATATAAATGGTACAATCCTTATTGATTTCTCCTCACTGCGCAGAATGTGAAAGCTGCAGCCACAGTTAACACTTACTGACAGACTCATCTAAAGTTTCGGGGCTATTTTATATTTTTATAGTTGTCCATGCTCAATTGATTCCATTAGGTTGCTAGACACATTTCAAGCCATCTAGATAAAAAAAAGGAAAAAAAAATGCAGTGCCTGGAATGATCTGCTGTTACTTTGTGCCTAGCAGGATAAGAAGGTTAAAGGGCTAAATTGTGCCTGGTTGTTGGAAGAAGTCCTATTTTATTTGATAAAATTTGTTATTTTTTTTAGTGAATGGATACTGTGAGTGATGGATAGAGGCATTTAACTAAGTAAATAAATGAACAAATACTACAGACTAGAAAAGGATACTGGGAAACTGTACTGGGAGTTCCAAATATTATTAACCTCTCTTCCAAAAAAAAGTCTTTCTTCTCCTTCCCCCCCTCCTCCAGGATATAGGATTTAAGTGCTTTTTATAGCAATTTATATTTTTTCTTTTTTTTTTTTCAAAAAAAGAGATGAATATTTCATACAATTCTGGAAGATGAGGTACTAGGATTGTGTAAGAATTTCTAAATACCAGGATATGTGATTTCATAGATTTAGCAGTTTGAAAAATATTTTTTTCTTTTTGTATCCAAAGAGCCCCAATAATTCTATTAGCAAAATACCAGAACAACTATTTCATATATTTTCACTTTTCTGCTAGGAAAATTTAAATAATATGTTTACATTTAGGGGGAAAAGACTGCAGACATTAATTCCCTGAAAATAAAGGGCAGATTTGACTATGGAATACAAAATGTCTTAAAGAAACATTATTTTTTCTATCTTTCAGGCAATAAGAGACTATGTAAGATGGAAATTTGGAAATTAAAAAAAATGTTATAAAAATGAAGGAGGCAAAACTTTAGGAACATATCAATACCAGTCACTGTAGTAAGGCTTCCTCTAGAGAAAACACTGTCAGCTCTGCTGTAAAAGAAAAGCTTACAAAGTGCTGAATATTCTGATCCTGAAGCAGCAAACTCTGAAGCACATGCTTGGCTTTGAGTGTGTTGTGGTCCTATTGATTTCAGCAGCAGTGAGCTTTGCTCAGGATTGAGAGCAGCATAATCAGCACCTTCCTAGAGTGGGTACTCCTTTTCTCAGTATATTTCAGGAAAAAAAAAAACCAAAAAAACCCAACAAAGCAAACTTGTACACTTTGAGAAATCAGGTTGGGATTACATTTTTCAGCTTTTATAGAGATTTCTATAACAAAAAATAGGAGTGTGAATGTATTTGAAAAGCACAGGAATAATTTAGTGATCAGCAAAGTAAACAGTAAAGTTACAAGAAGTTGCTTGCATCTTATTCTTTAAGAAGAGCATGAGAAATATGTAATTCACTTTTGCATTCCGCATTTGGTGTCTGAGTCTGCAGATTTTTTATAAAATTCTGCCGTTAGCCAAAAAAGTATTACAAATCACTTAAGATAATGAGATCGTCTCCAGTTAAACATAAAACCTGAAACTGGTTCTCCTCTGAAAAGCTTTTTATTTTCCATATAAAAATATTACACATAATTAAAGGTGAGTTAAGACTTTGGTGAAAATCTAAAGAGCATCGGCAAATCTGAGCACTGCTCAGCTTTTCAATTGCTTTTCTACTTCTCAGTTCTTTTAAATGGTTTTCTATGGCAGGAACATTTTTCTTAATTAGTCACAGCTAATTAGTGTTCTGGCATAGACAAGTAATCAGAAATGTCAGAGCTGCAAGGCTACATCTCCCTAATCCTTTGATAATAATTTAGCCTCCTGGGAGGGCCTCAAGCTGCGGTAAGTAGTGGCTGACAATAAGGCAAAATTAGGTGGGCAGCAGACCATTAGGATAGAAAAATAAAAAGCACTACCAAATCCTGCTGAGCACCATCAGGCAACTAACTACACTGCCAGATGAGGTGCCTGTTTAAGCCTGTGTTGTTAATTAGCTGATTCTACCAGACCTGCCACATATGTCCAGGTGCATCATGCAAAGATGTGTGTTTCTGGGTTTGCGCCAAAGGACAATTTTGCACTGTGATCAAATTTCAAGAATCTGAGAAAGAAGCCCACATATTTCTTGAAGATTATTCTGAGTTATCAACAAAATAAGAAGATCAACAAGCAACAATCCATTTTTTTTTTTTGTTGAGTCGCTTTTAAGTAATTAGGCACGGTCCTCTCATGTTTCTGAGTTTAATACAAACATAGCTTTTGAATCAAATGTGGCTTTTAACCAATTTTACCCAGCCTGAACTTGCTTAAGTTGCCTTGGCATAAAGCGTGGATCAAAAAGCAGACTTTCTGTCAAACCACACACTTGCAAGTGATTGCCTAACAATGAAAGTGAAGATTTCTTATAAAAAGAACACAACAGACAACAATTTAGGAATGAGAAAAATTGTAAATCACAATTGAAGTTTTTTAGTAAAACACTGTTAAATGCTAAACACTAAAATAATGTTGATTTTGAGTTATACATAAACAGCACAGATAGCTGGCACTACAGAAAACTCATATTTAAGGTATCTGTTGCTTCAGTTGTGTAACACTATATGAAAATTAACTTATTTGCTAAGGAGAACCACTTGCACATTTTTAACATAATTTTTGTAAAGGGTGAGAAATCCTATATAAATGAATGTGGCTGAATGCAGCATTTGCAAAAAAAAAAAAGTATTACTAGACATGATGACAAGCAAACAGAAATTAATCAAAATACTTCATATTAAGCATGTAATGAAGTACATGACATAGCAATCTTTGGAGAGTAATTAATAACTTGAATTAAAAGCAATTAAAAACTCAAATGTATCACTGACCTTACATCATCCACCCCTTTGTACTAATGGAAGAAGATAATAATGGTTGTGACATGGGAACATTATCAGCATTTAATTCACACTAGAGACAAAACGCAAGCTATTTTTTTTTGTCAGAAAACAGAGTTACTGGCCTGTATCTGAACTTATGAAATATAAAAGCCAAAAGCAACCATGGAAATCTGGAGTGTTTCAATATTTATACTGCTCGTAAAAAACGCTCAGTCTTTCTGTAATGGGAAGAAAGTTGTACGAGTGCCTTACCATTAATACACATGAGACGGTTGATGCTTTACTGTGACGGACATCCCAGCCCCAAGGACACTTACATGTATGAACCATCCCTGGAAAGTTAACCGGTCAAGTCACGCAGCGCAAGCGCGCACAGAAAAGATGGGGGGATTGGGGTCAAAGCCAACATCTAACAGGTGCCACCTTGTACAGGAGGATGAGGCGACCCATTTGCCAACACTGAGCTTTTCAGGATGCATTTTCTCAGTGAACTAGAGATTTGTGGTAAAATTATGCAGTTTTTCTAGAAATTAAAACTTTACAGTAAGTTGGAAGAAATCTAAGTTATCTCAGTGGTTAGACTGAGTGGTTAGTCAGACATTGCTGAATTGAAAGCATTCTCCTAAACAATTCTTTCTTACGGTGGTAATCAAATGCTTGCAGCAAAAGAGATCATCTATATTTAGTGTTATTAAAATTAGATTTATATCTCTGTTTACACCCTTTTTCACAGCAGACCTGACCAAAATAAAACCTATATGCTAATGCTCTTTGTGACAAATGAGCCAAGAGAATTTTTTGATTTTTCCTGTGTTCAGACAACTATATCTATACTTCGAATGCAATTAACAATTACAAGAAAAAGTAAAACTATCAAAGTGGCTCTTAAAAAGCTTACATTACTACAGAAGTTAAGAATTGGATCAATCCATGAGTTTTACACAAATAGACATAATTTCAGGGGGGCCTTGATAGAAAAATCCAGTTTTGCTTTGAAGTGGACAGCTTTTAAATTATAAGACAGCTTCTAATTTATATGCAATTTTATATTTATATTTAAATATATTTAAATGAATTCCATTTCAAATGTTTAGCATACCTTAAAAATTCAGACAGAAATATGAATCTAAGTCCAGCCAGTGATGATATCCTGAAATGTTTACAGACACCACACTGCTTTTATTGAATTCAATGGTAAACCTCCATTGATTTTGATAGTATACAATTAGACTCTATGGAATTTTTATTTTCATTTGTAAATCTGTCACCAGATACATAACGCCATTCTTCAATTCTCCAACATCATTCCTCAAGCAGATTCTTTTTATAAATAAGATGGGTTTCACTCTTTTTAGTGATATTTTAGGCTTATTCCAGATTTGTGCAGTTCCGTTTAGATATTTCACTTTCCGCTTCACCAGATGCTACTCCTATAGTCTCCTCTGAAGAAAAGCATTTTTCAAAATACAGTTTTGTTCCTAAAATGCCTTATTGTTCATTTTTAAAAAAATAATTTCTTGGTATAAATGATTACATTTAAAATAAAACTTTGGTGTGTGATGTTTTGAATCATGATTAAAAATTTTCATTGTTAAACAAACACAAGTGTGCCTATCTCATCATTTACTTTTTACACACTGCATCTGTGTGAGTCATTGCAGCATTAATGCCAGAAAGAGTTTGCTTTATTTGGAGTTGTCAGACAGAAGCTTGTCCCACTGTAACTTTGTTGTTTTAGATTACTTAGTGGAATATGGAATTTGAAAGGATCACATACGCGGATCATGGAATTAGGCATTTGGGAAGTGTGGGTGTGCGGCTGACATTTAACCTGGAGTCACTACAGCCCTTCTATATGTACCACACACCACGGTACCTTTCCAATGCTCTTTAACATCTGCAGCGCAAAAACCAAAAGCCTTGGCTATAATTCAGTACAGAATGAAAGCAGGAGGGATGAAAAGACAACAGAAAACATCCTGAGTTCCTGCAATGGCTAGGAATTTGGTAAGTGAAGTTCCCATTTGATTCACACCATAAAGAAAGGCAAAAAATCCTAAGCGTCTTTGTCAAACTGACCAAGGGAAAAACACTCTATGACTCACAATCTTCAATTGATTAAGCTTGAGGGCAAGAACCAGGCACACCAGCTAGACACCTGGGAGATACTGACTCTACGAGGCACCCCAGCCCATGCTGTCCTGCCTCTCCAGAGAAGCTGAAGACTGAAATGCATTCAAACGCCAAGGCATTCAGAGGAACAAAAAGGAAAAACATGACCACCGTGTTCTGCTGCAAGATCAGTAGCACAGGATTTAAGTAGTTTAAAATGATGCAAAAAAAACCCCACCCAGCAGTCCTGTGCACTTTCAAAGCCCTTTGGAGATTTTAGCATATCATCTCACACATCAGGATTCATATTCCATTTTTTTTTTTTGTTTAGCATGGCACTGCCTTTTCCAGGTTTATGAAGCATGACCACATAGGTTTTTTTTTTCCTTTTTTTTACTTTCACCCTAATTTTAGAAGACTCTTTCAGAACATCTCAGGTAGTTAGAAAGTTTCCAGCTCTCAGCCTTAATGTATTTGTGTCCCATTTTCAGTGTTTTCTGCTTATAGCAATACTATTATTTAAATAATCTTCTTTGCTATGTACATTGCTTCATACAATAGATACTCCATGTTCTTCAACACTGTAGCAGCTATTTGTACATAGCACCCTTAAATCATATCAGTGAAGTCTATATACAACTAGTTTGCAAGAAGACATTGTTGGATTAAATAGCATGTAAGTCTGATTTTGGTTATACTGATATCTGTCCCTTCCAGCAAACAGAAAAGTTTGGGTTATTGCTTTTTCTGAATATGGTGTTTCCCTGGCTGAGGTACCCACATGCACTTTTCTGTCTGTCAAATAATATTAAGGACAAAACTGCTGCAATTGCAGCTCTAGCCAGTCAAAAGTTCTGAAGTATATTTACATAATAATTAAACCTTTATTTTCTATTCTATAGCCTGATATAATTTGATTTATGAACAGTACATAGTTTTTGTTAAATTACTACTTTATAAACGCCTTCAAAAAATCACGAGTGAAACCTTGCCTAGTTCACTGATGTTGAGGTGAGGTAATCTCAGGAAAGGTGGATTCACACAGCGAGATTCCTTTGTTTCCAGTTTCTGAGCACATCAGTTTACATAGTTGTTAATGTGTTTGTCTGATTCTGCTTAACTCTTTTTATCTTCTAATATGATCTTATGCAGAAATGAGACACCACATGTACAAAGAAACAAAAAAAAAAAAAAAAGAAAGATATTTATATTCACAGAATACTTATGCTCCAGCACGACAGCATACTACTGAATAAAAGGGCACAGCAATTTGTTCCCTTTTTTTGTGTACATCATAGCTTGCAGCTACACAGCTAAGTTTTCTGGATGGCCAAAATTCAACGTGGAAGACGTCCTTAACGCATGCTACACCCAAACATTCTGGGATTAGTGGTAGGTGGCCTAACCAAAATCATGCTAATAGCTTAACAGTGATTGCTTGCTAGTCCTCAGGACTGCGCCCTGGCCCTCTTCAGTTTGCTACTATGGACATAGCCTGAGGTTTAGTTCAATTCCACTACGTCAACAAAGTCAATATGATCTCTCCAATGAGAGTTAGGGTTGGCCCTAGGCACATAATTTTATTAACATTTAGAAAATTACAACGTAAGCAAAAATAACCCCAAAGAAAAACAAAAAATGGAAACTTGAAAATGAAACATATGCTTGCAGACTCAGTGCAAAAGCAAACTGAAGCAGAAGTTGCTAATATGGTTTTACTACTTTGTGAAGGTGCCAGCTGGATAGATGATAATTTTTCTACCCCTGCAGGGCATCAAAGCTTTTATAAAATCATTCCTTTCACACATATTAGCACTTAGCTTATTAAAACAGATGATACTTTTTTTTTTTTTTTTGTAAAGCTGCTTGGGAGTGTCTTGAAATACAAAACCTGAGAGATAAATCTCATTTTGACCACCCAGTCTAACAAACAACAAACACTGACATGACATACCATGGCTGAGAGTCTATGTTATGGGACCTTCTGTGACTGCCACAACTGTAGTGTCACAGTAAAGGCTGTGAATTGCTGTTATGAAAACATTTGCTGTAACTTGCATAATTAAATGAAACTGCCAGAAAAGCTTTTTAAAATGCTTAGGAGATGGCACACAAATAAATACATTTCAAAGTGTGTATTATGTTCCCGAATTGGTATCATAATGAATTGTATTGCACAGTATCAGAGACCTTGTTTTTTCCCTGTTCAAATTCCTATATAATTATGTTACTGATGTCACTGTAAATTGATCCAAGCTTGTAATCAAACAAATTGTATTTTACCATTAATATTCATAATTTACATGTGTAGTGGTTTAATTTTGTAAAAAAAGACATGATCTCACTCTCTAAAAGTTTCTTCTTTGTGCAACTCAGGGACATATTAGACAAAAAATCGTGATCGGAACTTGAATGAGTAGAATTATGCTCAAGAGTACAGCTAGGAGTTCATAGAGAGCCCTGTGTGGAGAACATTTGGTAGAGTAGGTGACCATTTCTAATAAATGAGGAGGGATCAAGCAAAAGGATGATTGGAAAGAGACAGTGGAAGCCAGTACAGGAACTGAGGAGGACACAAGCTTGCAGGCTTTGAGGAGGGTTATGCTGAACTTGCACAAAGAAAACCAAAAGTGCAGAAATCTACAGTCCAATAAATGTTTGTGCAACTTCAAGATCTTAGATGTCTCACACAAAAAATGTGATAAAATTTAATTCTAAAAGTAAGTTCATGGTAGTACCAGCCACAGATGCAGTTGTCTTAATTGGCCTTCTTTCTTTAAGGAACGATATGTATAAGTTCTTTATTTAAAGAAATTAACTATACAGTCATATCAACCCAATTCTATTCACTAATAGATTCAAAATCAAAAGATGGAATGAAATTGGAACTCACAGTGGATAAATGCCTATTCCAAACAGTACTCTTCTAACATTTTTTTTTGGGCCTCCTAAAACTTAAAATTTCCATGCAGAAATATTTAAAGAAAGCCCACCCTTGATAGCTGAAGAAAATAAATGAAAACTAAAGAAAAACAACTAGCATGCGATCTGCTTGCTGAATTTAATCAAAATGTAGCTTATCCTTTCCAGTGTAGTGATACTAACAAGTATTGTAAGAGTAGTCACTTACGTCAAATAGCTTCTCTATATACATTTCCTCATTGACCTTTTCTCGAAGAATATCCTGGTTTTGTCGAACAAACATAATGTAGGTATCTGCTAGGTCCATGCCTGGTTTCTGTGGAGACAAGGGAGAGAATAGGGGGAAGAGAAAGGCTACACAACAATTGAGACTTACAGAAAGTTATTTTTAATCATAAATAAGATTGAGGTTATGTTAGAGCTCTCAAATATGTATAAATGTTCACGTTTACTAAATCTACTGTAAACCCTGGATTGGCTACCAGGTTTAGGAAGGTTCACGGTTACTAAAGTTCTTTTATGAACAGTTTGAGTCAAATGCTGCCATAGATTGAAACCTTGGATTTGGTTTTGATTTGGATCCATGACAAAACTGGATTTTCCTCACTTTGTTCCTAGCAAGGTTCTCAGATTCTCCTTCAAGGTCCAGGTCCTGCCACCACATTCACAAAATGGTAAAAAATGTGCTGCTTGCAGCCAGCAAGGTCCCCTTTTATGGAAGTATATGAAAAGATAGTCAGGTAAAGCAGGTTACTTCTTCTAACATGGGCCAAGAATGAACATAAGCACTTTGGGAAGTCTTCTGTAAATGCTCTATGCATGAGCTAATTTGTAAAAGGTACCTTTTGCCTGAAATAATATTTGAATTCCTAGCAAGCATAAGAAGGTTTAGTTTTATGATAAATTATTTTAGAGTAAGCCTCAGCACGATGCTATTTATAAAAGATCTCAATGTGGTTAAAACTGGCCCAGAAAGTTAAAGAATTTGGAGGAGTAGGAGGGAAGCAGCTATATACAGCCCTGCACTCCCAGTCTAGAAGCTGTTCCTGTCTCAGTGACCGCATAGGTACAAAGCTCTTGCAATAAAATATTTAGCATATCTTAAAGAACTGTATGCATAAACACATTAATATAATTAAAATATTTGCATATATTTTTATATTAAATTTTGATTTTAATTCTACAAGTGGATAATATTTTATTTTTCCCATTTCTTATTAACATGTATGTAATGCACTGAAGTGTATATCATCAGAGTCAAGTACAGTAGACAGGTGCAAAATGCCCAAACTGTTACATGCCCAAAACCCTGCCATGACAACCATGGGATGAAATAGTTGAGAACATTCATTCTCCTTTTAAAACTGCAGTAAATTAAACCACCTGGATCAAGAACTTATCTCTTTTCTGGAGAAAGGAGAACACATTTAGGAAGATGATCCAGAATAAGAATATTTACTTTTTCATTTAAACATTAGCATGAATTCAATTTCTTAAATATAGCAGTTAAAGTAGGCACGAGGACCTGGTTTAATATTCCTGGCCTCTCCAAAACTTGTTGTTATACGATGTGTTCTGCACATTTAGATTAGTCATTCTAAAGGCAAAGAAAGATCATTTTAAAAACTCACCATTTACATACAGCTGCTTATATGAAACTTTTAAGGGGAAAGCAGGACTATTTACATTTACATCTGAGTTAACAAAGACGGATCCCAAAGAAGAGAAATAAAAGTGTAAAAAATAGATAAAATAGTTGTAAAACATAATTCGCAGAAATCAATAGATTTCAGTCAAAAAATGTGCCCTTTCAATAAAATTTTAGATTTAGAAATCAAACTAACTCACATTTAAGTCAAAAGCTTGATATTGTCCTTTATATATATTCATTTGATGTATTTTTCAAAAATGCAACCGATAAGAGATGAAAGTTTATGGAGTTGCTAAAGCGTCATACGTGATTTATAGGACCAGGACCTGTTCTTGCTTGGATGCATAATGGGAAAATAATTATAAATCCTGGGGTGAGGCCACGGAAGGAGGTACTCTAACAAAAGTAGATTATAACTTTTGGAAG
>JAUBNY010001047.1:1193269-1235177 GCA_032275445.1 Crypturellus soui
GGGAAAATAATTATAAATCCTGGGGTGAGGCCACGGAAGGAGGTACTCTAACAAAAGTAGATTATAACTTTTGGAAGTAAATTTTCAAATGTATAAAGATATTTTCCACTGAATCCTGAAACCTAATGGTTCTCTGAGCCATGCACATTTTTCTTTTACTAAGTTCAATAAAGAAATGTTTGTCTTGCAGGCAGGCAAAGCTAGAAAATAACATTTCCCATCACCATCAACTCTCCTCTTATCTTGGAGGTGTTTACCTAGTCTTGAAGCTGTGACATATGGGAATTTCACACCTAGTGAATATATTTTCATGTAGCTTGTGGCATAAGAGCGTAATCATTAAAAGAATATACACAAGTATATAACTGCAACAGCTGGTGACATTTACCAATTAGAATTACAGTTCTTTAAAACACTTCATTCTTCTTTAATGTGTGCAGGATAATTATCTTTGAAATTGCTGTTGAAAAATTAATTTTCCTTTTAAACAGTTTCTGCTTACACTACTAATGTGCCTGGATAAGGAAAATTGTCAATATTCCTAGAGTATGGAACTTTGTTTTAAAACCTCACCAAAATAATTGCAAGCTAACTATCTTTTCATATTTTGGGGAAAACATACATTAAACACTGAAAAGACATAATAAATACTCCATTATCTCTCCATGGTGGATTCACTAAATTTGTTTCCTCTAAACATACAAAAGATGAAAATAAAGCTATTATAAGGACCAAAATAGGAACAGTACTGTATATTACATTTTTTTGTCATAGACATATATATGTCCCAAATATTGTTCTGTTATTTTGAATTATTAACCATAAGAGAAAAAAAAAAGTTAATGTAGAGTTTTAAATTCTTTCAACAAAAAGAGAGAGAAGAAATAAAAAAGCAATTGGGTTCCCTTAAAAGACAAGTAGACAGAAGCTGAGCTATATTTAAAGTATTTGTCATACTAACAGCCATAGACATTTCATTAGTAATAGTGTGGGCAGACTGTGAGCAACTTAGTCTCCACTTTTATACTTCAAATTTAAAATTATCTTCCTTTGATACTCTGGCAGAATATCTGCTGTAGTCATAAGAAAGCATTGGCACATTCCTGAAAGAAGATTTTAACCTAGTGTATTTATCTCGATTAATTTAAAAAAGATATTCAGCCCGAAAAGTTTCCCAAGTAGAAAAAAAAAATCAATCATATTTTATTATTGATTGAAAGTTATTGTACATTTGTTTTATTCAGAAAAGCAGACAAGATGTTTTGCCTATCTGAAAATGAAAGGGAATCAAACAAAGAGATGAATGGAGAAGCTGGAAACACAAAGACATCAAATAAAATACCAGGAAATGAAGAGCTGTAAATAGGGCTACTTTGTCGCTGGTTACACAAGTAACTGAATACACTAGCAAGTGAATGACTTTAAACAAGGGTGTAGACTTCAGCACATTCTTTTTTAGGGTTAATCACTAGTTAACCTAGCAAGAAGAACATGCTGTTTGGGGGGGGGGAGGTGGAAAAATCCTTGTTAATTATATACTGCAAGTGCTCTTACTTCCTGCTGTTACACCTAATCCCACAGGTGCAGGTTGTCTCTTTTACTATTCACTGGTGGTAGGTGGATCCAGCTCCACAGTCTTTTTTTTTTTTTTTTTTTTTCATAGCAGCAAATTTAGACAAAGAAGAAACAGCTTAACCTTTCACAGAAAAACAGGAAAACACTGTCACGGGGTGTACTTAACAAGGAGGCAAATTTTAAAATACGCTATTCTAGTTTCAAAAATGCTACAGAAGCTACATTATGATTGACTTAATTTGAAAACCTAGCACTAGCAGAAGTTGCCCCTGGCACCTTGTCAGAAGCAATGCTGCCTTGTCCGGATTTTCAGACATTCAAACATTTTGCTCCTGAAAGCTCTGCAACAAGTTTAGTACTACCACTGTCTATCTTCCCTATGGGAGAGATACAGCTAAGTTTCTTCACAGTTTTTTACAGTGTAATAGTTTGTCACAAATCTCAGCAAAAGCCATTTATAGACACTAGAGTTATGTTTATTCTCACTTTGACATTTGTCACAATGTTTCTTAGCAGCAGAGAGCATTAAAGATACTCACATTCCTGATAACACCAAGATAAAAAGATCTAGTTTTACAGAAATGCTAACTTGTCAAAGCATTTTTTTTAAGGATTATAACAGATGTTACAGACCAGCTATACAATAACAACTTTACTGCATTTTATATGTGCCCTCCTCTCTACCCTGCTCCCCTCCTCTGCATGCAGGAGGGAGATATTCTAACCACAGCACTGGTAAAGCAATGAAATGAAAAGGAGTAATGAGGTAGATGGGGTATTGTGAGAAATATGACAGCTCCTTATTAAATGTCTACTATCAATTAAAATAGAAAATTGGAAAAGTTCATTGGCTTAATTTATCCTTTATGTACTGCAATGTTCATCACTTGGGCTTTTAAATTGAAATATCATTATATGTATCTGTGATTCTGTGATCATTAAAATATTTTTGGAATAGAAATCACTGGTACTTATACAAGATCCCACTCCCTCACTCAGTACATAAACTAGGCAGAAGAATGCACCATTTGTATAACCAGTTTATTTCCATGGTATTTTTATATGATTATAAAAAATCCTGTTTTGCTTAAATAATAATAAAAAATACAGTGTATTTTCCTTGTTTCTTATATATCTTGTAGATTAAGATGCAACCATGGCACAGGTTAAAAGTATGCATATTAGGAGAGGACTGTCATGCAGAATTTAAGCTGTGACTCTGCAAGCACTAATGCAAATTCTTTTTCATATACGTATGGAATATATCATGGAATCCACAAGGCAACCAAAGCGTACAAGTATTTGCATCATAATCTTAATTCTCCAGCACTAAGGATCTTCAACAAGCTGCAGTTATTATGACAAAACCTTGTTTTTTTCTTCTGAAACCACTATGTTCTACTACATTATTTTAACTTTCCAACTGCTTAGTATCATCCTTTCGATCTCCATTTAAGGGGCTTGCTTTGAAACAGATGAAGCAGTTTTCCTTCTGATTCTGCAATGGTTTATTTTTTATGGGTTTGGAAACAGGGGGAGAGGGCAAGTTTCCAGGTCTGGATATACAAAGGGGGAAGAAGAAGAGAGGTGAAAAACTGAGTAGGGGGATAACAACACTTCTGTGCTTTTCATTTTGAAACAGATGTTTCCAAAAGAATCCTGCTCAAAAGTGAGAGGCACAGTATTGCCACACCTCATTAAGGGCTGAATTTCTGCAAACAAAAACAAACAAGCAAAAACTTTCACTTCTTAAAAGGAATTAAGTGTGGCAATACAGGCGTGAACTTCAGAAGCAGGTATTTGGAAGACCTCAATACATACATGCCTGGAAGGAGGCAGAGTTCTCACCCTGGTCTCTAGGCTTTAAGAAAAGGCAACAAAGAATTATAGCAGCCTGGGGTACTTGGTGTAAAAGTTTTGACTCACCTAAACTGGTGCATGCATTCACAAACATCAAAACATAGCTCTGTCAAATTCCTGAGCATTAAAACATAGCATTGCCAAGGAAACAAACAGATATATTACTTATAGTTGTATTTTTTATATTTTTTTCTCCAAACATCTGCTTTCTTTCTTGGGTAATTTCTCTCACCTCGCAGAATGGCACAGTGTGAGAATTACCAAAAAAATAAATAGCATAACAGTACCTAGTTATTTTCTTTACCATTTTAGAAAATTGTTAGATATCATTGTCTTTACATTTCTCATACTAGATTATTTTGTACTGTTCCTAATATTTCTATTGGGGTTTCAGCTTAGAAAACTATCATAGTGCCCTACAGCGAGTGCCTGGGAAGATCAATGAAAGCTCTCTGTGACTGTGCACACACTGTTTGCTGAAGATGTTCCTGAAAAATAGAGATTTATTTTGTATGCTTTCCTGAACAGGTAAAAAAAAAAAAAAAAAGAAGGAGGATTCTGCTTTCTGCTTTTTCTGCTTTTCTGGAGTTATAATTCACTGGAAAGATTAGCCAACAAAAGGGTATACGGCAATATTGAACACTTTCACAAACAAGTCTGCCCAAAAATACTTCAAGCTGGAGTCTGTATTTCCAATCTTGGCTCTGAGAAGTTAAAGAACTCTGTCTGGGGGGCATATATTGTTGTGACCAACTACTTAGTGTCTAAATCACATATTAATATTAATAGAATTAACCTTTTCTCAAAATGAGCAACAGCTGACCAAGAATGTCCTTTGTCTTTCTTAATCTGTCATCAGTTCCATTTTTATTTACCTTTTCACTTTTTTTTTAGTCCTTTTCTATCTCATCCTACATCTTAAACATTCTGCTCACTATATTTTCTTTAGACATCTCTTTTGTCTATTTTGAAAATTATTTTCCTCTTCTTTCCCTATGAAAGAGCACTCTTTTCCTCTTTGCCAAATAGTCAGCCTGAGAGTCAAAGATCAAAACCTCTGTTGTACTCGCGCACGTGAAGAGAAAACCCAACAGCCGCTCGCCCTCCCATGCCCCTAACCAGCCCCCCTCGCCCACCAGTAATCAGCAGCCCGTGCCTCACGCCCTAGGGACGAGGCTGAAGTGACCCAACAAGATCCTTGAATGAAGGTGGGTGATAGGGACACGATGTGGTCATCTAACAAAGTGCACCTATCCTCACCTATCTGAAACTATATTCAATTGAAGGGCTGCATATTGGGGTCCACGCAAACCATCTAAATGCAAACACACAGTCAGATTTTACAGGTATTCATTCCCTGCTCCACTGTGGTCACCTTTAAGATATGCAGGTGTGTGCTAACAAGGGACAGGAAGAGGTTTTAAATGATATCTACTTAAAGTACACCCACACAACAGGCGTTTAATTAACTTCAGCACAGCCTTGCCAGGTTACCGTCGCACGACTAAGAGCACAGAGTAAAACGCTCGACTAGTGTTGCCCCTTACCAATCCTCACTTCTTTTCTGAGTTTCAGAGACAACCTTGTAATATGTCAGAATTGTTGCTATCTACAAGTGGTGATTTTAGACTCTACTTCCCTGCATCATCCTTTGCCTGTTGTGGCAGTAGTGGCAGGACCCTGTTCCTTTTTCTCAACTCTACCTACACAATGATAGGAAGAATGTGAGGAAGCAAAACCAAACCTTTATAAACTCACTTCATATTCCCTCGAGTCAGGGAATATGTCCTCTAGAGTCTGAAAAAGTCTTGCTTGGTCAGACCCACACTCTTGCCAAAATGCTGTTTACAATCTGGGGCTATGGGAAAGGTGTGGGGAATATATTCAGCGCATAGAAATTTTTAAAAATAATAATGTATGCTTATAAGCATAAACTGTTGAAAACTGTAGGCATAAAACTGTTGAAAACACTTTTAGCTGCTATACAGACCAGTATAGCTGGAGTTCTTCTGTATTTGTAATTGCATATCTTGTAATATCATTAGCATCTTCAATTTAATTATTCTTTTTCCTACACTTGGCAAATAAGACTGTCTTAGAATCATATTAAAAAACAATTACAACACAGATTTGTGAGAGAACAAAGGACATTTTTTGAGATTTTGTCATTTTGTCTGATAATTTCTTCCTTACTATTTAAAGAGAAAAATATTCTAATAGAGAATAGCCGAGAACTATTTTTATGTGTAAAACGGCTCCATCAGGAATCTATTATTAATTTTCATTCCTACCACATGAACACTGCATAAACGATGATAAATTAAATAGGGACTCAGAAAACAAGGGGTCAAGTAAGGAATGCAAGATTTGGTCCCGACATAAGAAATTAATGAATAATGGATAGCCAAAGAGGATGCTTTACTTGTTGCTTATCTTGAAGAATTTATCTAAATGATGGAAAGTCTCCTATAAAAGAGTATCTAGGTTACAATCTTCACTCTTCTCTAACTGAAAAAGTGCATTGAGAATAACCTTTCTCAGCTTTGCTTTGAGAGTTACTGGTTGCTTAAGGGAAACAAAATGCCCTCTGAGGGCCATAGTGTCTGTTTAAGTACTCGTGTAAAGCTATAATGAACCTCTGTAGGAAAGCAAAATGTCAACATTGAAAAATGTGAGCTAACAAAACCCCTATTTTTGTGATTTATCGTTAACACTAGCAAAAAAAATTAAAAGGGTTGTACTTACAGGAACATCAACGTATTTTGCAGCTGCTTTCACCTTTAGAAAATTAAAAATAAAAGAACACATGGTAAGTGCTTATCATTAAGGATTGTGCTTAATTTTAAATTCAGCAACATTAGGAATTCAGACACTTACAGTGAATGAAACTAACGATGAGAAGAAAGTGCCTTCATCATATCTTGACAGTTTGGACAGCACACCTTCTAACACTGAAACAACCTGGAGAAAAACAAATTCCAAATGCACAGCATCAAAAAAGAAAAATTGTATAAGAATGTGAGCTCTCCCTCATCAGTCTACATGGTGATGCAATCTGCAAATAACATTATCTACTCTTTCACAAAATACTGAAATCATAGCTTTTTTTTTCAGTTTCACAAACTTACAAAACAGTTACAAAAAGAACTAATGGAAGTCACAATGTAACTGCTGCAGAAATAGTAAACCCAAATACAGATTCTCCAGAGGTGTTTGCTCACTCCTATAACCAACAAGTTAGAAGCAGCAAAGTGGTAAGGATCACCTTCTTATTTTTATTATTCAATAGAAATTTAGTGCTAATTTTATCCAGCAATGTGATAGCACCACTGTTTTCTGTCAGTCTATGTTCAGCAACAGTATGTGTTGTTGAACTATTACTGTATGGTCAACAAGGCACTGGGGTAGGTCCCAAATCTCTAGTGTGTGGTGACTTTGCCTAGTAGTTTCACCTTTAATTCTCTGAGCAGCATGGCTCTTCAATAATGAGCATATTATAAAGACACTTTGCCCAAAATTTGTTTTTGAGCTACAAAAATCTCTCTTTCAGGCCTTTGCACGAATTCCTCCAAATTGCTCAAAAAGCAAAGCAAATTGCTTCTTATGTTCCTTTGTGATGTCATGTGGCTCAAGTCCTTCATGGGGTATAACATAAAATATCTGTCAGCAGTTTCATGTGTGTCCATTTATTTTTCACAAATGAATTGCCTTCCAGTTTTCATAAAGATTGTTTTAAAAGTCATCACTTGATCCCAATACAGTCATTCCCACAACCATGAGTATCATTTTACGAGTGTGAGGACAGAACAAAATTCCATCTGGCATGCTGTTAATGGGCACTGTAACAGTGTCAAAACAGTGTCACCTCCAGAGGAACCGAGACCATCACTTTACAACAAGCCCTGTTCTTAACAGTTCAAGGAGCAAGAGCAAGTGCAAACCTATATTTGTCATTTGTCAATCCTGCCTGCCATATTTAGAGTGATTAATTAAGACCTGTAGTATGTAGGCGCTGGTTAAGAAATAAAACTGCACCAAAAGCTACCCGAGGGGATGGCACGTGTGTGTGTATCCCATGCACAGTTTAATTGGAGCCCCTTCCTAGGCCAAGTACCAGCTCTCTGCTTTGGCATCACAAGAGTGTGGGATACTGCTGTTCATACACTGCCTTCTCCATACTCATTTCACCTGTTCTTCCTGCAAATGGATGCTCAGTCTTACTGTAAATCAATATTGTCAATCAAAGATCTACTGTGAAAAGGGTTGATTTCATAGGCAGCACATCCACATCATCAATAAATGGTTTTAAGAAATTGGAGGTAAAAGAACAAAGGCTCTCTCACGTTTGGGCATTTAACTTGATTATGGAGCTGGTCACTTATTTTCTGAGCTCTCACTGGACAGACTTGCGAAGCTCTTGAGAGCATTTCTGGGTATGCTGCACATTTCCTGAGGCAGCTCTGCTGAGACACCCTGTGCTTTGCGTCACTGTTTCGTGCAGTCCTGTGGTTAGCTTAATGCTTTAGTTTGGAAAGTTTTGCTCATATAATTCACTGTCTACTCTTTACACAGTACAGTCTCACTGAATTAAGAGCTCTCACTGAATTAAGAGCATCCTTTTCATTTTTATAGATGACTGCTACAGCTAAAACAAATGTCAAAACACATATTTAAACATGAAGAAAACGCTTTAAATCGGAGGAAAAGGCTAAGAAATAATTGAAATTCACTAGATACAGGATGAATGTACATGGATATTATGCACATTGACAGACATTTTTCCTGACCAAAATCAAGAGTGAACCCCTAACCCTACTCTCTGCCCTCAGCAACTTTTCTCCTTGAAACAGAAGCAATCAGGACGTCACTAACATTTCACATCTCAAATGAGAAGAGGCAGGTTAAGCTTCTAATGACCAGCCAATTGACAGAAAATATTTATTCCTGTTCTGGGATTTCAACATCTTCTGATGGCATATATGATAACTAATAATGTAAAGCCCTCTATATTTATTTGTAATTGCCTCTGGAAACCCTCGTATATTCATCCGCGAGGAATAGGACTTTTCCATCCTCTCTCAGCTATTAAGAACAGCTTAATTACAGAGATGAATTTAATTACAAAGATGAGCATTATACTCCCATTACATTCCCCTCTCTCACCCTTCTTCAATAATACTTAAAGAATCAAATGGCAGATTAGTCCTGAGTGATGACAAGATGCATGTATAACTTGAAACTCTTGAACCATTTGTACTTATGATTACACAATCAAAAAAAATTCTTTTTGGAGAGAGAAGTGTTTGTTTTTAAATACTTGTCAATAATTGGACACATTTGGCTTAAACTTCTAAAAATTACAAAAGCTTCCTCTTCAATTCATGTACAAGCAGGCTGGAGGCCAATCAGAATAGAGATCTCACTCCACTCCCCACTATCAACTTGTGAACAAATGAAGGCATACTGAAAACAAGCTAGCACTCTTATTTGTCTCTAATTCACATATTGTAAAGGTATATCTAATATATCTTATTCTGAAAAGCAGACATTTCTGGGTAGTTTGTAATGAATAGATAACAGCTTGTAAAATCTTTCTATTCTCCCAGTGTCATTTACTGTATCATTCAAATTATTAGTTACAGAAAGCTTTTTTTTTCATATTAAGCACGTAAGATTTTTACTGCAGTAGAGATGTGACAGTAGTCACTGGACATTATTTAATTTTTCTTTATCGATTTTCCAAATATTTATAGCATGTAAAAACATACTTTAAGTGATAAGAGGTCATTGTCAAGAACACATACAAAATATTTTTAAATTGAACAGCGGGTGGAGCAAAAACTCATTTAAAATATACATTTTTTTATCTTTAAAATATAACTCTTTTGCATGCTGTTTATTTCTAAACATAAAATAATTTAAATACTTATGATATAAGTTTTCTGAAGAAAATTAAACAAAGCATCAAATTGAGGTGCTAGTACTAAAAATAATATGAACATAATCAAGTCCTATCAATTCTGCTAGGTCTAGCAGTTCTCATCTATAAGATAATACATGAGAAAAGCTAATCTGATAAGGAAGGTGCACGGATAGTGTTGTTGCAATATATAAAATTTAATTTCATAAATTCAACATTATTTGGATGAGTACTTTGTACAAATTATGTTTCCTTCCCCCAATGTCATTATATAAAGTATAGACAAACTGTGTGATATCCAAAGACATTTCAGATATTTAACAGAGAAATATTTTTATTTTATTATAAATAAGAATCTAAATTGTTTTACCTTTGAAACAAGAAGTGAAATAATTTCTTTAACAGTTTCTTCAATCAAGTCATCTATTTTTGAATGGTATTGTTGCTGTATTTCAAAAGATAAAGAAAGCATTAGTATGTATATGAACACACACTTTTGTCATAAGTTGTAAATGCTACAAAGCTGATAACCCTGCTAGATCAGATTTACTTAAAATTATCATTTTGAACATCTGAAGAATAAACCCTTGAAAACGATCCACCCAATCAACACTTGCTTACATTCTGTGTCGAAAATTTTCCCATGTACACTGTTGAGTTAAGCAGCTAATGGGGTTATTATTTAGATGAATTGAGTTCTTATTCTTATTCAGGCGAAGGAATGTGAAGGATACTTTTTGTCTTCTCCTATATAATTAAGGTGGCCATGTATTTTTCCTCTAAAGGGTTGGTTTAGCAGGGAAGCAAAAAGACTAGAATAAGATTTAATTAATACAGCATTTCATGTCTGACAACTCTCATTCATAAGTTATTTTAAATGTCCTCTAAAAACAAAATGAGCTCCAATTGTTCTTCCTAAAAGAGTCTTTTTGTTAGCACAGTGAGCTGCAGTTTATACAAATCTTACAATATGCTCAAGCAAGGGCAAAATTAAAATTTCATCAACAAAGCAGAATAGATGGTAACAAATTAACAGGCCATAAAAGACATAATAAAACAGACTTCATTCTCTGTAGTTTTTTTCTTCTTTTTTTTTGTTAAAGAAGAAGGTGCCTTTAAGTAAATGCTATTTAAAATAAATCTGAAAGACTTTTTAGATAATACTACAGAGTTCCCTCCTGAAATTAGCAGGATCTAGGGATCCCATTCTGTCAAGGAGGCACATCAATTTAAACACTAATTCTTCCTTTAGAAACATTTATCTGACAGCAAAGATTGTCCCCAATAGCCACTTCACAGAAAATGTGACTTGTAAAGACTAACCCTATCTTCATAGTTCAAGGCTACTTGGAATAGCTAACAACATAATGCCTGGAGTAAAAGTACTGAGGTCAGTATAAACATTAGCCTAACTTAGCAACTGCTAGCTGAATAGTTTTCAGAGTTGTAAGTTTTTGAAAGCTATTTTTCTTCTGTCTCAAAGTTGCTATACAGATCAAAACATTAAATCTGGTCTACTTAATATATTTAGGAACAATTTTCTGAGCAGTACACCTACTGAATTTGCATTTAAAATAAGAGGAAATAAAACTGCGAGATTTACCCAAATATATGTTTCTATTTCAGTTACTATTTACTGTTCTCAAGCATGTTCATTTTTGTTCCTAATTTCTTCTTTCAGTGATTAAAAACATTTGGAAGAGTATGAATACATATATTAGCACACATTGATGATAAGTTAGAAATATATCAGAAAATCTATCAGTAGTTCCAGGTATATTTGTTTCTAATTGTTCAGTCATTTCTTGACCAATATAACATAAGCTAAATCACCCACAATTGGCTGTGACATTTGTTGATTACACAGCCTCCAGAAGGCATTGGTTCCTTATTCTCTGAAAATAACAATTATTTGTATGTCCAAAGATGCACTGGAAAAGTACACATATTTAAATGACCTGTGGAAAAAAAAACAGTTGTCCCTCTGATAACTCCACTGTACTCTAAAGTAACGAATCTATGAATCTATGAATATTCTGTGATGAATTCCTATATATTTCCTCTTTTTTTTTTATTATCATCACAAGATAAGCATAATTTACTAGCAATGGAGTATAGTTAACATGTGACTAAAAGAGAAATATGAAATAAATCCCATCAAATTAAAACAAACAAACAAACAAATAAGCAAACAAAAAACCCACAAGCTTCCAAAATCATGACATTACTTTAGAAATAATATATGATTCTCTTTTTTACCCTGAGTTCATTTTAGGTTACATTTTTCTCAAGATTTATCTTGTAAATTGTGAGATTACAAATTTCTTTAAGCTCTTCTCCCCAACTTTCAGCAAAATAACAACTCCCTCTAGAAAACAAACTGCAGATCCTCATGAAAGATTGTTTGACTTCAGAAGATGAGCTGCTAGGAAGATGGCAAGTACTGCAGAATTCATGACACTGTATGAGCTGCCAAGGTTGCACGCATGTTCCTGAAATTACCATCTGTAGGAAGCGTTTCTGCTTCTGCCAACCTTGACAAGACCACACACATCTATAGAAGGTTGTGTCTTTATGCTCCTCTATGACTGATTTAGCCAAAGTCCAAGTGCGGACTGAATCTAGACAGTTCAGCTCCCACAGCTAAATGACTTGAATGCACTTTGCAGAGTCTTTCAGCATGATCCTCCCTGCACTCCCCCTGCTGAAGAAGATCATCCAGAATGTGTCTTTTCCTCTCCAATTGCTCGAGTACTTTACGTAAAATAGCAGGTGCAGCTACAGGAGTCAGCTGGGAGAAAACTGTGCTTAGTGGCAAAGCGTGTCATGGGATGTAAACAAAGAGGACTTCTAGAGGACCCTCTAGTGGGTCTTCCAAAAATGGTTCTCTGTCTACAAAGACACCGTCCCAATATCACTATCTGGAAAGACACTGCGCAAGTGCTCGCAGGCACACCTACTTAGGCAGTTAAATGAAAGTTGTATTCAAATTTTATGAACCAAAATAGCTCTAGAACCAAAGTTCACCAAATTAAGACCCACTTTCCCCTAAATGTTTATATAAATATACACAGCACTGTCTTCATAAAGTAATATGTTCCACTGAAATAAAACATCAATCATTTCCCTCCCAAACTAAGAAATAATTGAAAACTAGTACTTCTCTTTTATGATTATGATAGGTACTGAGAAGCTGTATTCTGAAACAGTTAAAATAGCTTTTTATTCTATACATTCTGCTGTGAGGTATTTAACAGTATGGATACATGACGTTTACTCTGTTTATGCTATTTTAGTTACAAACTAAAAAAAACCCCAAACAAATAAACTCTTCTGCTCAGATCTATCTGCTTTTCAGTGTAGCTGGCCCCATCAGTGTTTCCTATTTGATTCTTGACTAATTTTCTCAAGGGCGTTGATGTTGCCAGACTATTGCAGCATCTAGATTATAAAGTTTCAAGTAAATAGGTTTTAAATAGTTTATCTCAAGTTAAATACATAGATATATATATAAAACTCCCCAAATCTTCTGATGATTAAATGTTGCATGATAGATTTCTGTTACTTATTTGACTGAGAATATATGGACTGTAGAGACAGAATACCTTTTGCTTCTGGTTAATGAAGGGATGAAGAAGAAAGGAAGGGATGTTAAGTATGTAACAACAAAAAGTTACATACACTGAATCTACAGACAAACCAACTTTTGAGAAATAGCAGCAAATTATAGATTACTCAGTTGTCTTGTACTCCTTCCCCTATGCTCTGTGAATTGCCACCCTAGTGGTATATAAAGCAAGTGGCTGGCACCAATAGTTAGTCTGTAATTTGGAGAGTAGATAAGGCTATTCTCACCTAGATATGCTTCTCAAATCCTCCTAGAGCAATTGCCAACCAATGCAGATGGCATACAGCCAGCTGAGTTATGACTTAAACACAAGGTAATGACTGAACCCATATCCCAGTCAGGCTACTTCTCTTAAATTTTAAGAGGGTATTCAGAAGAGGCAGGCTGTGAAGCCTTTCTCAATGACAGGCTTCACGATTATTGATGGGAGCGGACACAGCTAGAAGACATCTGGAAGAATGGTGACCACCGTATGAAGTAATATTGGAAAACCATAGGATTATAGATCAAATATAATCTCTGAACTCAAGGGGCTATTATTATTTCATATGAGCAGAATGCCCTAATTATATGTTAAGTAAGAATTCTCTCCTGTCTGATAACACAGAGGGAAAACTTTCACATCTGTTTCTCCTTAAAGAAATCATATGACTGCTTAGAGTTCTGTAAAAGGCATGAAAAAATCATGCTGTTTTCAAGGAGATATTTTCATGTAACCATCTAATTAATAATACTTTTGATAAATTGCAGAATAAACTCTAGAAATTGTCTGATGTAAAGGTAATATGGGAAAGGTATTGAGATTAAGTGGCCAAGTAGGATTTATTGGAAATGCCACAAATCCTATAAAGGGGCTAGAGATGCAACTTAGAATGTTATGAGATATTATTCTGCCTTTTTTTTCACAGATGAGGATGATTTGAGAATTAATGTTGCTGTCAGGAGCTCAAAACAGTTGTGATACCAAATAAAAGCAACTGAAAAGCCTATTGTGTCGTACTCTTCCAAAAAGGCCTTGAGAATGGGAGATATCAGATGACAATAATTCAAATTTTACGAGGAAGAAGTGCATTTCCACATTATCTCATGATTTCTAACATGAAGAATTTGAGAACACTTTGCCTTATGAGCTGGATTGGGATGACATTTAATTTGGGGATTTTGAAAGACATATATATTTCATCACAGGTATGTTAAATTTTAGAGCTCTTGCACTGAAAAGAAGTACAGGAAGCACCAGGTGTCCTGGTCAGACCCAGCAGGGAATAAGGGCTCTATTTCTGTTTTAGCAGTGTGAAGAGTGAGCAGACTTCTGAAAAGGATCCGGTGACTGTCTGCAGTCCAAAAGGCAACTGGGAATGCCAAAATTTAGCTCTGACAAGTGGATGACAATGCAGATATCCTCTGCAGATGCAGAGTAGGATGAGGAATGGAATGTCTGTGGAGAGCAGGCCTATACCATCTGTCTGCAGGTCTCTATTAAGGTAAGACTTTTCCCTTAAGAAGGGTGTGCGTGTATGCATTCGCAGGTTACTGCTCGGGCACTAAGTGAAAGAGGCACCAGCGCAGCCTAAGGTGAAGAGCTGCTCCATCAAGCTTACTTCTGGTGAACTTGAAGCAACCTTGTTGTTATTGTGTGTCACTGGGGAGTGAAAATCATAGAATCACAGAATGCCTAAGGCTGGAAGGGACCTCCAGAGGCCATCTAGTCCAACCCACCCCGCACACGCAGGGCCACCTAGAGCACGTGGCACAGGGCTGCATCCAAGCGGGTCTTGAAGGTCTTCAGAGAAGGAGACTCCACAACCTCTCTGGGCAGCCTGTTCAAGGGCTCTGTCACCCTCACTGTCAGGAAATGTTTCCTTAAGTTCCTGTGGAACTTTTGATGCTTAAGTCTGTGGCCATTTCCTCTAGTTCTGTCGGTGGCCACCACTGAAAAGAGGCCAGCCTCATCCTCCTCACTACCTCCCTAAAATCTCCAGGAGTAAGACAAACATGGTATCTGAAGAGCAGAAGAGTGAAAAAATCTTCTGGACCCACTCTAAGAAGATAAATGAAAAAAAGAATTTAGAAGCTGATGACCAGTGTGTAGCAGGGGCAGTCTGTAAAGGACTACTCATTAAAGCTACATTACCAAGTTAGCAAGAAAAGCAATATACCATTCTGAAATAAACAATGGTGATTAATAACCAAAGACAAAAATGTAGGTTAAAAAAAGAAAAGAAAACACTTACCCACTGACTAGCAAACTGGTTCATGTCACGGAAAACCAAAAGGAAAAATAGAGATGACAGGGCAGAACAGGAAAATGATGAATATCTCATTAAATTGGGAAAAAAAAAAGAAAACAATTACATGGAATACAATAATTTTAAAAGATGAACCAATAAATAATGAAGAGCATGGTACAGAGATGGAAAATGAACAGAAACAGTATGACCAAAAAATGTAGGAGTTAAACTCCTCAAAGGGATACTTTTTTGCTGACAAATGTTGACATCGACAATTCAAAAACAAATTGAACAATATTGCACTGCAAAAGCAGTTTAATTTTATGTTGGTAATCTCACCAGTCCACATAGTAAAGCCTTTTGCACTGCACAGATTATTCCCACTAAGGAACAATATATGAAGGGGAGTAGGCAGCGAAATCTTTATATCGTTAAAAAAAAACAAAAACCCTCCTTGCTCCATGATGGAGAATCTACAGTCCTGTCAGGAGACTATTGCCAAAGTAGCCTCAAATAAAAAAAAAAATCATTAAACTACTTGTTTATCTCCTGCTTCAGTTTATGATATTTGCAGCTTGAACACAGGTACAAACAAATGTGAGGCATATGAGCAAATAAAAAAAAATCTTACCCAGTTAAAGTTCATCTGCAAAGGACAATCTTTTGCCTTTATTTTACTACTATGAAACAGATCTGAAGTGGGCTGATTCTCTGCTGCTACCCAAGAAAAATTCCTGCAGAGACTTTCAGCCAAGAAATCCTCTGCACTTTTTACAGATGCACAGATAAAATCAGTTAAATTGCAGGAGTGCTCTACATCTTCTCTCATGGAAGATAAGAAGCGGTAGTCTGAGTGGTGCTTTGAGTAAGCAGTCTATGCATGCTCCCCAAACATTATACAAGTTTGAAATTAATCTGTTGAGTATGAGACATTTCAGGTTAACTGAACACAGAATTGAACATACAAATTCCACCTACCTCTTGCCCGCCATCAAGAATACAGAGTTTAGCTGTCTGTTTCTTAGCATCAACTAAGACATTAAACATTGTGCACAGAGAGGAAGGAATACGCAGGTCTGTTGATTTGTTTGTCTTTTGTAGCTTCAGTTCAAATGCAATTCTTGTTCTGTTTATTAAAACAAAATTCATGACATGAATAATTCTCCGACAATTTGGAAGAATGAGTGCATAAATTCATAAACCTTACTAAACAATATGCATAGACATGAGAAGATTTTAGAAATGCATTCCTGTAAGTGCAGGATATTCACCCATTCAATAGGCAATTTTATTGATGGTAATCTCAAGGTGCTGCATGCCCTTTCAACTTTCAAATGATCATTTCAACTATACCTTTTGACACAGGCTTCTATCATGTCAGTGGCCATGAGTTTAAGTCTTTGCTCTAAATGATGGGCAAATTCTGGTTCTGGCCAGTGAAGATCAAAAACAAACATTTGCAGAGCATCCAGTTTCCAAAAAAGATCTTCTGACGTAGCTGAGCCATTGCTGTAAAACACAAAACAAAGCAAAAGCCCCAAGAAACAGAAGATAAATGTATGGATGTCTATTCCAGCCCCCACGTTATTATTCAGTTAAATAAAATTTCTTTATCACACTATCTTCCTCCCTCATGTCACCGTATCTAATAGCACAGTTGCTTTTATTTCAAGAATGTGAAAATGGTCACAGAAAATTTACATTGAGGTGAAAGAAGTAGAGATTTCTCATCTGTTAGCTACGAAGTACGACAGGTTAGGGAGGTAGGTGGTATGACACAGACCACGGAAAGATGAAGTAGCTCAAATTTCAAATTCAGACAGAAAAATAATGGCTGAAGGAATATTAGTAAGTAAGGACCTTTTCCAAAAGAGTGAACATTTTGCACATATATTTGCTTGCTATCATAACTCACGTAGGTAAATCGATCAAAGAAATGAGGGTGTTACTAGTAAAATCTTGAAAGAGATATCCAGACAAATATTCTCTTGATAAATGCTCATTATTTCTAACTGAGGGAATAACATCATATCCCAGTGGAAAACAAGAACAGACACTAAGTTAAGGATATTTTTCAACAAGTAGCACAGGGGATTCATGTCACTCTATATAATCTCATGTTATCCACACAATTTTAAAGATATTCTTTGATTCTGAACCAAGTGATAGCTTTTAAGATGCTTGTTTGTGATAAGGGACAGCAACTTGGAGATAATCTTAACAATAGCTATAGTTATGCTTCCACTGCAAATGTAGATGATGTATATTCTTATGACATGTTATTTTTCCAAGCCTGGGTTCCTGTGCAGCATCACACTCCTCTGCACAGCATTCCAGCATGCTCCAGTGCTCTTAGAAACACAAACACTTGAAGCTCAGCTTGGCAAATTCAATTCAGATTCAAATATCTTACATATATTACAACTGCCAGTTTCTTTCTTCTACTTTTTGACAAAAGAATATATTTATCAGAGTGTTAAGTGGCTAGAGCTCTAATGGAAGGAATCAGTGAGCTCCAGACACTGCAATGTCAGATTAAAAAAAAAAGGACAAATAATCCCAAACCAGAAAGAATTTGTATTATTATCTGACCAAATAATCCATGTCCTCAAACATAGCAGCAAACACCACCAGTTCAAACCAGGCTAGCCATGCTCGTGATTGCTAAACTGAAGCAGAGGCTGAAGCAGCCCATATACTCAGGGCTCTCCAGAGGCGGCATGGATGCAGCAGGAGCACTGCGTTGGTCTTACAGCATCCTGCCGTTCGTCAGATCCGTACATCTTCCTGCCCTAGAGCTGCTACCACCTCTGAGCCACGACTGTCCTCCCCAGGGCTGTCCTGGTGTCACAAAGGCCACACTACGGACAGGTGAGACAGCCAGGGCTGGGTAATGGGTAAGAACTGACAGCAATCAGTTTCTCCGTCTGAGAGAAAAAGTGGATCCCTCTGCCCAACAGTGATTTTCACTTTGGTTTTAAATGGTGCTTGTTTTAATGTCTCCATTATGCGTAGAAGTGTATTCTACAATTTAACAGAGATCTTTTCTCTTGTTGTTCATGTTTTTCCCACTTATTTTAAGCCATAATTGGTAACTTTCTACAGTACTGTATCCCTGAAATAAAACAGGAAAAACTAGCAGAAGTCCCACGAGACTGCTAGGATTACAACTTGCATAGGGACATTACCTGTTAAGGTTACAGTTGAACAGAAAACACTTGTATATGCTGCTTAGTTTAATTAAGAACATGAATAATGAATCACTAAAACTCCCCAACAAATCTACAGTTCTATTAGACTGTTTCTTCAGCTATATAATAGGTAAGTATTGGGGATGTTTTTAATATCTAATATATTCGTTGGCAGTGAGTGAAGTTGTAGATGCTACATCACACTCAATATTTGATTTTAAAGTGACTAAGACAATTTATGTGAGGGATAGGGTAAAAGAAGAGACAAAATATATAGTCATAACAGTAGGGACAATATACAGAATCTCTCTATATTATACTTAATAAGAACATATAATATTATAGAAGACAATATACACTTTCTTAAGAAACAGAATTACCATTTATCAAATTGTACAATTTAACCTATTTTTTTTCTTCTTTAATACTTTTTTTCTTGTAGCCTAATGGAATTCCAAATGAAATTCTTTAAGACTCAGGAGGACTCATATGCTCTCAATAACATCAATGTATTCTTATGCACGTTCACTCCCTGGTAGCCACTTAATTTGGCTTCATTATACTACCAAATATCGGTTCACAATTATAATAAATGTAATAACAGTCACAGGTTCATGAAACACTATTCATTCGCTGAGAAACACTAATTCATTCATTCTCTTTTCATATGATTTTGAGGTCCCATTCTTCAATTTATTTGGCATTGTCCAATGACATTTGAATTTGCCTAATGTATTATAGTAGTAAGATGAGGAAGGAAAATAATCTACTACAACTGAAATAAATTGTTTCTAGATCAGACATCTTGGTGAAAATGTCTAATTTGTTTGTTAAATGCTTTGGAGAATTGAGATTTCAGTCAGCTTGCAACTGTTCTTTGCACCAGCTCCTTGCTTTATTTGGTCTTTTGGATTTGTTTGGCCCTCACCCAGCAAATTTTTTTTTTTTTTTTTTTTTAATTAGACTATGGCAAATAACATGTCCAGACTCCTTTTTTATTATTTTTAACTGCAATTTAACAGCATAGTTGGTCACACTTTGCCTGGGAGATTATAAGAGATGATCTCCAGAGGCCCATTTCAGTTTAAATTATTCTATGACTTTTTGCATTTGATATACCAAACACAGTAAGAACAAAAAGAAGAACAAAAAAACACAAGGAGTTGCAAGCAAATTCTTAAGCACCTACTGACAGCTGAGAGACACAGCTTTCTACCAGGTTTGCCTGCTACCTAAGCAGCAACAATTAGTCAAGCAGTCTAGCAACAGAGCACATCGGCTTTGAGGTCACCACACACTTGACTTCAAAGCCGATGTACAATAGGTCAGCTCTTGCCTAGTTGCCACACTCCTCAGAAAATCTTGGGATATGAAAATATAGCAGAAATAGTAGATATCTAAGGGTACATTGAAACAATCACAAGATGCAAAATCATTGGTCTGTCCTGTAAATTCCTATAGAATTTACTAAGAGTGATTTACTAATGGTGATTTAACAAATTACTGCATTTTTGTTTAAGATTAGCACTGACCTATTATCATTGGTGTTTTGTGAGGAGTATGTTCAAAACATAGGTCATCAAAGCTATTTCCTTTGATAGCCCCCAGCTTATGAGCTCTAGCTCCTTTATGCATAAACATATTTATAGCTCAGAAGGACAATTGAGATTTTTTTCAACAGAAAAGAACCCTCAATTATTATAGTCAATGGCACTTGCCACAACTCTTCACTCTCCACCAACGATGGCAGAAATGATGGAACAGAACTATGGCAAGAACTTGTGTATGATCGCTCAAAGACGTTAGGAAAACTATTACCTCATGCTTACTCATGTTTAGTTCAAGACTAGGCAACTTGACGTTCAAGTAACCAAATCATATTCCTTGATTCTTCCTTCTTTATGCATGAAAGTATTTTTGGAAGAAAGACATTTGGCTCATAATTAAATACGGCCATATCCTCCAGAAAGCTGAGCAGGAACTAGCTGTACTTGTCTTGAAATCAAACCTCCTTTTTTTTTTTGTCTCACAGGAAATAGACATCCTCAGCATTTTCACAACTCTCTCAGTCCTATGGCTCTGCCTCTAACTACCCATCCTCTTCAACACAAACCACAGTCTCCTTTCACTTTAGTACTGGTGATCACCATGGCAGGAACATATGTAGCCCTACAGATGCTGCTCCCGATAACTGTGCTGAAATGCAGCATTCACAAGCATGCACAAGGACACAGAGAGGCCGGGCAAGAGAGCTCAGACATATTCAGAAAAGATCCCTTCATATCACAAGCAGAACACAATGACTGCTCCAATCAGTCTCTCTGTAGCTCAGTAAAGCTGAAGGAATACAGCTGACACATTCCCTTCGGTAGCTGCCATTTCTGGGCAGAAGAAAGAGCAAGCTGTGCCTGTGAGACCATGTATCCTGTCCGTGTGCTTTCTTAGCCTTGAGTTCAGCTGAACTTAAAGTACTAGAATGGCAGACAACCCCTGGTCTACATTTCTAATATTTTTGGTTAGCGAATTTATCTCATGTTTGTACTGAAAATAACAGGATACGAATGAAACCATAAATAATTACTATTACTCCCAAATCCAATTTTATTCAGATCAAAAAGAATCAGAGGTATGAAATTTAAAATATGAAAAGGACTACAGGTGCAGTTTAAAGTAGCACATTTGAAGTAATGAACAAAGAAAAAAATCATTCTGGATGATTAAGAGCTTTTATACAATATTCAAGCTTTTTTTTCCTGTCACTATGTTGTACTTAGCCAAAGCAAGCTACAATCACAGTACTCTGCATGTCTAGCCAAGGTGTCCTCTGAGTTGTCCTCTCCTGAGACCAATCAAGAAAAATAGACTACTACACATAGCACTTTCCCCTTTTAATATCTCTCTTTCCAATGCCCAATAATAAAAGGTTAAGCAAAACAACTGAAAATGAGATAATGATCTTCCTAAGTGCTGTTATAAAGGGTATATGTTTACTGACTCAAAAATGCGCACAAGAAAAAAGTATAACTAGCAATAGTTAATTAAAAAGTATACACAATATTCTCTAGCAATGTTCAAAGAATTTTAAGTGATAGAGAAGAAAGTATATTCTAAAATGTATTAATAAAGCACTTGAAGAAAAGCTTAACAGTGATTAACTCTTCTCAGCTCTTTCAGTAAAACTACTAGGTTGGCACTTAACAGCTCTGATGAACAGATATGAACTTAAATATCAACTTAAGAGTATCTTTGAACAAAGGCTGATATAGAGAGTCCATTCTGGAGGTTTTATGGTGGTTAAGTTTACAGAATACGAAAACTCCTCCTGTTACATTGAAAATAGACATAACTCATTCTTTTTGCCTGTAAACTCATCACTTTTAAAGAGCAAACAAGAAATCCAACACAACTCAGTGATGTACTTCATCATCTTGTCAGGGCTTTAGTTTTGTGGCTTAGACCCATGGGGCACCATGAACTGGAAGAAAAAGACTTGCTGGAGTCAGAGGAGAGCAGGAAGCACCTACAACAATTTACAAACTCTGAAATTTAGGTGCTTACTCTCTCCCCCCGTTCACTATGCACAGTCTATTTAAGATTCATCACACGGACAGGGAAAACCAACAGGAAACACTGGATTTTGCTAAAACAGGCAGTGGAGCTCAGGTTTTTGGTTACTCTCTGTTGGAATATTAACTGGAAAGAGGAAGTTTTGTTTTTTTCCTGAGAGGGATGTCATAGTATGACGGAGAAATAAGACCCTACTCCTCTCATTTAGGAGTGAGAGCAACCTTTCCTTCCCTGGAAGCTGACATAGTAACTAGCAGCAAAGAGAAATATCATTAGCTTGGGAAGGAGAAGTGACTTCCATCACATTTTTTATTATTTTGATCCAAATGAAATACATTCCTAGAAAGTACTTTGACTTTCAGTAGAATTTAGGTCAACTGATTCTTAAAACATTACCTGAATTCCACAGTATTTGACAGATCAAAAGAGTGACCTTTGAAAGTATGTGAAGAACTAGACAGAAAGGAATTTGAGTAGCAAAAGATCAACAAGTTTATATTCAAATATAAAATGACTTGCATATGAACATTAGGAAACTTAGCATTATTATAGAAAAAGCAAAAAATATAAAGTCACAGTTTAGGAGTAGTCTTGACAACTTTTTAGGGGAATTAGTAGATAAACTACCATAATACTGAAAGGTCAAGTGTCAGAACCCTGGCTGAATACAAAATATCAACTCTCACAATAATGGATCGAGGTTGACTTGTTAGGAATATTTAAATCCATCTTAAAACATGAGAAGAATGTTTTGTCTTGAACTCGTATTATCAAGATTTCTATCTCGAACGCATGAATAAGCATTCATAGTAATGAATGTAATTTACATTCATCTGAAGTAAATTACATTCAGCTTCCTCTAAAACAATTTTAGCTAAGGCATGGTACTTTTTGAGTCTTCATGTAATCTGTCCTGTAACTGTGGGATTATTCGCACAGAGCATGGCATGTCTGTTCCACTTTCTTTTAGAAAAGGACACTGAATAGTTGGGGATAAAATAAAAAGAAGCATATATGGCTTCAAAGAGACAAAGAAATGAATGAACTTCTATTCCGGATGCTCATTAATCTTTACTATTTCTCTGTGACATGGAGATTTAATCTAATGGCAATACTAGCAATCAATTGTTGAAATTATTTTCATAATCAATTTTTTATATAAAATGACTTAATCAAACCCATGCAAAAATATAATGGGTTGCTTTGATTTACAAAATTGTGGTCTAAAATCAATTATTCTGGAGGTTCCCCACTGCTTATTAATTCAGAAGGGCAATTAAGTTATTTAGGGTACTAAACATCATTCATACTATAATAGACCTCTGCCGAGTTGATTCTGTAAGCTCTCAGGTTTAAGATTGCTACAACTCAAGGCACTAAAAAGCGCAACTCACTAACAGTCCATGCCTGGCTAACTCCCAAGAAACGATAATTTCCAACTAAGAGATCATAAACAACATGCAATCCAAATACAGCTGCACAGAACACTAGCAAGGCCATGCAGAGCTGACATACAGTCGGAAGGTTACTGAAGAATACACACGTGGAGTCATATAAAGAAGTCATCCAGGTTGGTGTAGTAAAGCTAGGTATTTGTGGAAGATTAAGAGGCAAACTTGGAACTTTTGGAAGAGCTACATTAGGAAGACTGTTGGTGATGTTCCTGTGAAGAAATAAACAATGTAGGAATATAATAAAAAATAGAATATTTAGAGAGCAAAAGGGAAGAACACTTGATTAGTCAGAAAGCTACAGGTGGGTGCTTGGTTCTGATCCTGTAGAAAGCACTTACTTGACAGGTTGCCATGACTCTTGTTCAAGGCCTCTATGAATAGACTGGGCAATTGATGATTCCATGAGATCGATGTAGCGGACGACCAAAGGAACAAAAATTTCTTGCAAGTGCTTGTGAAACTTCCCATTGCACAAGAACACTTCAAAACCAAACAAAATACAAACAAAAATGTCAGGGCTTTATCTCATTTATTACTATAGGCAAAAGTATGTCTTAAAAAATTTCTAACATTTTATAAACATGCAAAAGCATTTTAAGGTCCTAATTTTTTTCTATCATCACTTTTAAAATGTGCAAAAACATTTTAAGAACCATTATAGTATGATTCAGCCTGGGTAAGAAATACACTTCATAAACAGTAGATGAAGTGCCCCATGAGGACACTTCAGTTATGCCCAATGTCACTTCTACAAGAATTATGCACATACTTAACAGACAGATTTACAAATCTTCTTAAATTTAAGAATGTACTTTGCTTAGCAGTTTTGTTCAATACTTAGACATCAAAACAGAGACAAAAGAAAAAATGTCATTCAATCATTTTTATTTTCTTTATGCTAAGAAGAATGGTACAATAAAACACTCCATCTTTGCAGTTGTGTGCAAAAATACAGAGATATACAAACTTTCGTCCAGACAGTTTACAGGAAAAAGGGAGTGTGCTGCATACGAGTGACTGAGGAAAGAACAAATGTTCACCCAACCATCACTTGTCTTTTGAAGCTGGCAAAGTTCTGACTCTCTGCCAGTTGCTACCCAAAGTGTTATATATATATACTTTACAAAACTAGTAATACAAAGCAATTATTAGCATGCCTATGTATGCAAGGATCTCTATAATCAAAGCCAGGTCCTGTGGAAATAAAGGGCCTCAGATGAGAAGAATCTTGTCCTTTCCCACCATGACACATGCACAAACTGCATCAAGATTCCCATCTTGAACAATACCTTCCGTATTCATACAAAACTAGGCTCCAAGAGCCATACTTGCCTCTTCTCTGCCCTCTCATCTGCCTTGCAAAACTATAAAGGACTTGAACTTATAATGGAGTTTTCCCTTGGCAACCTGCTCTAGAGGACCCTGAATGAGCAGGAAGACTGGGCTACATGGTATCTGAAGGTACTTTCAATCTATTTATGATTCTGTGAACTCCTCACTTCCCTTTATTAATTCTGCTAATTCCCCTTGGTGTGCTTACTGGAGAGCTACTGTCACTGCTGCTCTATAACTATTTGAAGGAAGTCCTGAGAACTAGTTGCCTAAAGTGCTGAACTGTACTGGGATATTTTCATGCCTTTGTCAGTCTTCCTTTCATCTCATCCTTATTCTGATGCTTTAACTTTCCTTGTGCATTTTAGTGCTCTTCAGGCATGGTTGTACTCATCCATTTTGTCTGAAGCACTTGAAATGGAAAATCAGTGGTAGCAGTTGCTGTCCCTAAATCAAAAAAAACACTTGTACTCTTGTCTATATGACTCATGGATTCCCTGCCGTGCCCTCACTCCTTTTCCTTCATCCAGACTACTTGTTTGACTTAGATGGGTATCACAGTATCCTAAGGATGCTTCCTCCTCTCCATAAGAAAAAAGGCTGGACTATAGGGCTCAAAACCTTGGAATCGATCCCATAAAGTTATATGTTGTACCCCTCTGACTCCACCACTAGTGCAACTACATATATAACATAGAAAAATAATCTCTTGTTCTAAAAAATCCATTGTCTTCCAATCCTGAAGGATGGAAGTGAACCACAGAGTGAACCTGGGAGAGATGGAAACTGTGGGTAAAACGTGTCATCAAGTATTTCAGTTACTACTACTACCTGCAGTTCCAGAAAATGCCTTTGTTGCTGAATGTCTGGACTCTAATTTTGTTTTTTAAATGCAATGTTCCGAGGCTAAGAAATATTTTCTTCAAAACATCAATCTTGCAGAGTGATAGGAAAATATGTATGAATCAGTTACCTAAGAAGAAAGATTGATGTGATCAGCTTTCTTTGTGTTTGCCCACCTGCCTCTCTCTTTGTAAGAAATTTGAAAACACTAGCTAATTTCAACCACATTTGACAGAGGGACAGAGATTTTAGATATATGAAGTTTCATGAAAACAGGCAGCTAGGTAGCAGAGAGAGATTATTAGGGTTTCCACTGAGAAATGGCAGCGACATAGACTCATCTCTTATTAAACTCTTGAGAATCCACCCTGGAGAGCACCAATGAGTCCATTACAAACATGCTCCATTATTTACGCTGCTCATCGAACTGCTTGTTAACTAGCTAGTTCTGGTATAATTATTTGTATATCAGATATAAGTATATGAGGCATTCAAAATGATGTTATTCTTTTCTTACATTTATCTATCTTAAAATCATAGCATCTGTGACCAAAAACAATGAAGATTTGTATATTAACACAGGGAAGTGGGAGTTTGCTCACATGCCATGTGTTTCATAGTAAACAGTTGCCACTTATTGCCTTATTAAAGGCAAAACTTATTGAAACAAAAGGTGCCTGTATCAAACTACATTAGACATTTTTTCTTTCAAGGAGAAATGGAGCTTAAAAACAACAGGAATATAGCTGTATCAATTAAGTCACTTTATGGGGTACCAGTGCAAGACTGGCACTAATCAAGCAAGCAATCAGAGTTACGTGAAGGGATGTTCTAGTAGTTTACTGTTTCTGAGGCACACTGCAGAAACACCCTGCTACAAGCCCTGCTCAGGGAATTACAGTAATAAAGCCTCCTGGGCAAGAGAGCAGTTCTTGTTATTCAGAAGTCAGATGAAATCTGAAGAAGTTACAGCCAATAAAAGCAGTGCAACTTCAAACAAATAAACAAACAAACAAAATCATTTTCCTGGCATTCTTTGCAGGGAGATAAAATTCTTAAACATGATGCCAAGACTCTTAATCTGACTATGCCTCCAAATAGATGCCTTCTGAAGTGGGCACACACATGACTCTGATGAACAACTCAATGAGCAGTCTGTTTTCCCACAGTTGAGGATATGGCAGCTCTGTTATACCCATCTGGAGATCTTAGTCAAGGATTACTCCAGGGCAGGGAAAGAACTTGAAGCTGAGGGGTAAACGATATAGCTAAGTATCATCAGCAGACTCATGGCACTTTACCCTGTGATTAGAATTGATCTTGCCAAAAGGTACCACCTGTGCATCAAAGCAGATGGGAAACAAGAGATCCTTGAGGAAATGCCACACTTCAAATCTTTCAACTACCACTTGTCTTCAAAGCTATGTAGCTTAATTCTCCATTGTCTTGTCAGTATAGACATCCCATATCCTCTTCATATGAGAATCTCATATTCATACAAAACCCAATAAAATAAAAGCACATGCCAGAGCAAAAACAAACAAACAAAAACCCCCAAAAGCAAGCACAAAAGTACTGCGCATACTATATTAATGTGTATACAATAAATTAAAGTTGAAAGTAACTCAATTTACACATGTCAGGTTGTTGAAATATATTAAAATATGAGACAAACAGACCAGAGATGAAAAGTATAGTCTAACAATGCAGCACAGAAATGAAGCTGGCTTCTCTAAAAGCAAGAAAAGGAGCTGTGCTTATGTATATATGAAACTCTAGGGCTTGCCTTGCTCTTACTTATACGGGTCTAACTGAGGAGTTATTCTGTGCTAAGATGTCCTCAGGAGCTTGTGCAGATTCAAATGAAAGGAAGAAAAGACACAGGTTAACATGAGTCTCTCTTCCACTGACCAAATGTGCACTTTGGCAGACAATCTATAATTATCCTGCTCTCTGCAGGATTCTTTGAAAGGCCCCACATGGATTTCCTGGCATTTTTTTTTAGCCTGTTTTCCTGTGAATTGTAGTAGAACAGTACATTTGAAAAAATGAAGTCAGAATTAAAGGCAATGAAGAAAGAAATTTCTTGGGGATTTCCATACATATTCTTCTTATAGCAGTTGAAAATCATCCAATAACCTGAAAAAAGTTGGTATTTCCAATCATTCATCTCTTATTTGGAGTATATTCTGCATGCACAAAGCATTTATTAATTTATTGCTTTTATGGCATTTTTTTTCTGGCAAAAATTGCAAGTGTCTGAGCTTATATACATATCAGTTTGTATTTCTGCATACAAGAGATTTTTTAAAGTGAACTTTAGAGATGTATTATGTAGAAGCAAGCTGAAAATGTATTAAAGGAATAAAAAAACATTTCCCAGCACTTTGATGAAACTGCAAAGAACTTTATGTTTATAAGCCAGAATGACAAAAGAAGTTTACTGCAGTATTTTCATGTGCCTAAAACTCTCCTTCAGTCAAAATTAACGTTACTCTAGTAAGCAGTTATGCATTTTGAATTAGTCCCCACTATTAGGAGCCAAAATATACAAACTGAAGACAGGTTATGATTCCAAGGCAGTTCCTAGAACTGAGCAAAATTCCTAAGTTCATGATTTAAGAAAAGATTCTCTCTAAAATTAATGGGAGATATTGGTGTGAGTATAGATTTTGCTCTGCTTATTTACAATACAAATAGTTTTCTACCTCTACCCTGTAGCTTAAGACGGGGATCTGAAGGTATCATACCCTAGTATATAGTGGTACATGGGTTGTAGCAATGGCTTTCAAGAGACTAACTCTCAGCATGTTTTTTTTTCTACATTGACTTCATCACCCTGCACTCAAATCTACTATGAGCATGTTAGAACAGGTACACAGACGTTTCACTGAGCGATACTTGATGGAAAATCGTGAGACAACCTTGTAATGATCCTTGCTTTCCCTAATTCAGGCCAAGGCATACATATGCCACACAACAAACAGTGCCATACCTAAAGTCAGCAAGTGTTGCTGATAAAACTTAATTATGTTTGACACCAGAACAGAAAGTGAATTTGGAAAAGGAGAGTGTAGAATGGCCAAGGGTAAAAACACTGATGAAGGAATGAGCAAATGTGCCACTAACAGATATCTCCCACTCCATCTTAAGCCAAAAAGAATTAATTCATGGCTTTCTTGAGACTGAAGAAAAAATGTATAATATGAAAAACTAAACAACTACAGAAAACTACCGTCTCTTACTGCCTACTACTTCTATACTTCATAATATAATATATAAGCTCAGTAGACAAAAATTAACATTATCTTTACAGAAAATTAATTACAATCCCAAGACAAACAGGTCATTCTTCGCTCTAAAAATACCCAACTGTGGGAAAACATAATGTTGCTATTACAGAGAGCATGGGTACTGTTACTTCTGTACAACTTATAAAGCTTTATAAATCCAGGCATAATCACATACAAACCACAGAAACTTTGGTGATCTTTAAACGGTACATTATAAAAGCAGCTACAGTAAAAAATTACCTTTTGAAAAATCACAACCGTTTTATCTACAACTTATCTATTTCTACACAAAATGTCAAATGTGTTATCACATTTTAGCATCTGTTACCTCTCATCAAAAGAGCTGAAATATTTCATACAATGGGAGAAACCTGCCACTCCCTCCATTTTTTTTCAATAGTGCTTCAGCTTAGACTTAAAATAACAGAAGAATCATTCATGTACGCAGAACAAATCTCTTAAATTACACAAAAAAAGGTAATAAAAAATTAAGTTTAAAGTGACTCTAAATGAGTCCTTTGCAGGGAAAAGCAACATTTCAGTCCGGATCTGAAGTACAAAGAACAGGAGGCTTCATACAGCAAGAGCTGCAGAAAAGGTGCTCTCAGTATTAATTACGATGGCAGGTCAGGTTCTGGGCCTGAATTTTGGGCATCACAAACTGTTCAACAGGAAAACTCAGTGAGACAAAGATGCAAAATTCCTGGGTGATCCGATCACTGGCAAAACTGGCTGAAATATCACTCCTTTCTATTGCCCTCAGAGGAGCCTGGACAGACCTGGCACACGATAATTTATGTTGTGGGTTTGAACTTGAGAACTGCTGTTTAAAGATTTTCTCTTCATCTGTTTTCTACTACTACACTGGATAAAAAGACCTTTTTTTACTTCATGAAAAGTTATATACTATATCAGATAATGCACTTTTTTCTCCATTGTTAAATTTGTATTAGCTTTGATGTATTTTGTTTGAATCTTATACAATGCTTTGTATTCTAGGTAAAATAAAACATACTTGATATTATTTCAGTAGAAAAGATTGAAAGACTCATCTTTCTAATACTATTTTTCATTGACATATTTATGAAGATAGATAATCTTACGTGAAAGTTTGCTTTAATGCTCTAAATGATAGATTGTTTCTTTATTGTTAGGAGTTCACTTCTGTCAGGTTTACATGAAACCCGACTCCTGCATCCAAGATTTTGAGCTCATTTAAAGCTCTTGAGATAAAATAACATGCAGGTGTCACTCCTCCAAATTTCACTGAAGATTAACCTAATATGCAATATGGTGACCTAACAGTTCTTCATTTGAAAGAAATCTGAAAAGTAATCTCTGATATAGCTGGAGAGTGAGAATAACCCAGTGGGATTTCCACCTCTTCATTTCCTAATGAGTTTTTTGATAATGAGAGGTGACTTTGCCAGTCACTGTGGGCTCTATTATGGCTAATTTACTCCACTTCACTCTCCTTGTTAATTATTAACACTAGCCTTTTTATCCTCATGAGACCACATTCCAGTTTTTCCCTTTTATTTTTTTACTAAATCTATTTTTATGAAGGTGATAGTTTTCAGGGAAAGGTTTTCACTTAGAATAATGCCAGAATTATTTATTTCACTTAGGAAGACTGTAAAATTGATTACATAAGCATGGGGAGCTCTTTCTAATGGCTTTAATGTACTTGCCATGTGAAAAGGCTGTTAATTAAAGAATAAGCACTGTGGTATGCTTCACTAGGGAATCAATTGGTAGAATGGTCACTTGCCACTTGCTGACATATCCACCGATTAAAAGGTGACTAATTTCCAGGGTTGCTTTCCAATAGTTCTGAAAGGGGGGTGGGAAATCTCTATAGTTTTCCAGATGGCTTTCACTCCCCAGAAACTGTCATTTACCATATCTATTACCATTGGGGAATTACTGAAATTGGTATACAGGTGTGACATTTCATACAGCAGTCGTTTTTCTTCCTTCATTTAACATTTTACAATCTTGCTAATAATTGCTTTGACATGAAAAAACATGTCCCCAAGTTTTTGTAAAATGCCTTTCATAAAAATCATTTAATCATTTAGCATTATTATCCACTTAATCTTTCAAAGACAGAAAAGTTAATCTGCAGCCTATGAGTAAACTCTTTGCATTTAAGGATAGCCCTTGTTTCTTTCTATTAACTCCATCATTTTGAAATCAATAGAGAAAAGAATACAAATGATATAATAAAGTCATTAAAACTTGTGTCATAATTCCTCTTGCAAGACTAGTGCAAAATTCTCAATGGCTTTCACAAACTATTTTTTTAACTGCACATAACATCAGATTTAAAGATGTGTCTACTAAACAGAAAATGTAAGGTGGTAAGACAGCCACTAGACACACTGGATGCTCACTTATCATGCAGCAGACTACTGCTTCAGCACTCACCAAAGATAACTGGGGACAACAGGCCAGACCCAGAAGTTGCAGCAGCTTCCCGTAGTGAGCAAGCAATTCTTAGTTGTTCAAATCCAGAATTATAGTCTACACCCCATAGAGTCAGTGGCCCAGGCAATTAACCATAGAGACATTCATCTTCTGCAGGTATCTCCCTCTTTGACCTTTGCAATCCACGAGCATCTAGTAATTATATTCCACTAGATACATAATTTCAGCTGGAACCACACTTATTATCTAGAAACTAGATAGGATTGAAGGGCTCAATACACTGTTGTAGAAAGGGCAATCACTCTTTTCATTTCAAAATGCAGCTGAAAGCAAAAGAAAGGGTAGCAAGGACTTACAACAAAGTAACGGTTACAGAAATTTTCGAGGTTTTAACTAACTGGTTTTAACTAACTCCTCACCTTAGATGGATTTAAATCCACATTTAGATCTACATTATATTTAAACAGTACAGTTTATGGGGACAATGGCATTCTAGACTTGATCCTATGGCATCCTAAACTGAACAGTGACGTTAAATGAGGTGCTGCAAACACTGTAAGAGTCACAACACCAGCAGAGGAGATGATGGATTTCTAGATTTGCAGCTTTGTAACGAAGACGCTCAGCTGGGAGCTGGGGAGCAGGCAAGTTCTGAGGAGCAGATACAGATTCATTCTTAAATTGATTCCTCTCCTTACAATAACAGGGCCACGTTCCAGACACAGTTGCCTGTGGTTAGCATTTCCTAATCGCTAACTTTTGCCTCTCCCCTGCTTAGGAGACATGATTTTTTTTGGCGGGGGAGGAGGGGAAATTTGCCTAATTCTCACCATGAGCTAAACAAAGGCTCCAGGTTTTTCAATCTGGATTAGACAACTGTTTAAGGTGATGCAGAACCTAGCGTGAAAGAACCTAACTTTTTAATGAGACCTGGGGATTCTGTCCTCCAGATGGAATAATCAAGCTCCAATTACCCCCGGCATGGCAATTTTAATATGTTTGTGGAGCCGCTATTTGTTCAACAAGTGAGCAATCTCTAATGTCTTAAACTATGGCAAATACTAATAAATACATTTTCTGTCACTGAAGATTCACGTGAGAATAGAAACGAGCAGGAATTTCCTGAGCTGCTAAATCTCAGGGTATGGAAACATGATTAAACATTCACGAAACCCCCCAACACTGGATGCTACTCTTCTTTTGCCTAAAACCATATCCAGTGAGGTGCAGAAGCAATGACTCTCCTGTCTCAATCATGCTTAAGATTAAGCTTTAATTAGGGTCTTGACCATTTGCCCTTTTCTCTAACCACCAAGTTAGTCACTTATGGTGTTACCGTGAATTGTACATTTGTTAGTTGCTCCTTTTCATGATATGGTGCTATATATTGAGATGACCTATACATTTCGATAAACACTTGGCAGATGAAGGTAACAGTAATACAATGATAAATAATACAAATTGCAATATGTGTAACCTTGGAGAAAAGCTCTTGAATACTATTTCCATTCTCTCAATCGTGCAGTTTTCATAGAGAGTGGTAAAATTCTTAACTGCTATTGAATTTCCACAGAAATGAATTGGGTTTCCACAGAGATGTTTAAAAATGATCTGTTGTTTATAGGAAATTTTATAATAAAAAAAAAATCAAAGCTTGGAATAACCTGAACCTGAATAAAAACAGTATTTGTTTTCCCAAATAATTAAAAACAGCAAGTCATTCTTTTACTTATAGGATATGAATAAAGAGTTAAAATATAACACAAATATACTTTTGTGTTTATGATGTCTTAAAGTATTAGAAAAAAGTATCTGCCTTTAAAATAAAGTACCACTTTTTTTCTTTAAATATTACCTATTCTATTTTGTTGGGTTTTACGGAGTTTCCTTAATTCCATAATTAAAACTACTTTCATACAAAACATTTAAAGACTGTTATTTATTTGACTGTTATTAAAAAAAAGAAAATTAACTCTTTGAGGGTAAAGTAAAAGCAAGATAACACAGACACCTTGAATTCTGATCCTTGTAGAAATAACGAGTATACCAAGTGAAAATAACATTCTGATTTTTTGTACAACTCTTATCCCATTAACATTAAGCCTATAGTATCTTTATGAACATAATTACTGATCTGAAAGTAATTCAAACATAAGCGTACAAAAGAATTTTAACCACAATTTTATTTCAACACTATAGATTAAACATGAAATATTAAAAACACTTCATGCTGTTTGTATGCATTTCCTTAACAGTAAGCAATCCGTGAGTAGGTAAGAAATATACCAAAAAATGGAATGAAATGATGCAAGCATAGAGAAAAAACTGCTTAATTTCCAAGAAGTGAAGCACCTGGTACATGCATACATACATACATATATATATATATATATAAAATAAACTGGGGCACTGCCACTTTTATTTAGGCAGTTATATTCATTAAAAACATATTTCTAAGGTGTGGGGAGAGCAAAAAATCCTATACACACAATAAACAAAAATCTTAAGATCTTACTGTCATTTCTGAGTGAGTTATTCAACAGTTGGAAAAGTGGGAAGCTGTCCCAGGAGTCCTGCGGCTGTGCCTCAAGTGCTGAATCCATATCAACAGAATAAAGAGACAAAAATTTCTCTGCATGCTCAGCCAATAATTCTGGCCACCAAGCAAATGCCTACAAATATGCCAAAACAGAATTATTAAGCACAAGTCACAAACCAAAGAACTGCATTTTGTCAATAACACATTTGGATATGCTGCATCATACCTCAATAAAGAAAAAAAGACTTCATTCTTGAAAAATAACACTATGCTTCTTTACAATTTTATTCAATTCTAATGCTATCAGTAATCAGATTGAATAGTTAATTTTCAAATAAATTTTGCATTACAATTTTGCTCCCATTTGTTAATCAGAAGGAATAGTTTTAATGTGAAATACTATTCTTTTAATTCTAAGGCTTTATTTTTATAGGTACAAATTGTTTTAATTCCTCATTTTGCCTTAAAGGTGTAGACTTCTCATGATGAAGTCATACAGTTTTCCTTCAGCTAATGCTATAAATACATCTTTAGAAGTTCACTAATTTCTATAATGATTTCTAGTAACTTAACAGTATCTTAGAATATACAGTTTTATTCAGTTAAAATTTAGTTTCTTAGATAATCATAGCTCAAAATGATAAATTTGTGCAAGACCAGTGTGCCAGCAGTTAAATACAACTCTGCATTAAAGGCTGCTTCACTTCTACCTCTGTAATTGAGTTTTAAATCTGGGCTTTAAAGGCAGGTGTTGAAGTTGAATATTGGATCAGAGGGAGCTATATAATCCTAGAGTTAAAGATGAAGGTGAAGTAAGGCTATTAAAGAAGATGAATATCATACATTGTGGAGACTGTTTTGTTCAGAGTTAACGAAAATACCTGATAGTGAGAAATGTTCACACATACTAGGCAGGAAAATGCCTTTGCTTTCAAAAGTAGCTCCCTGCTTCCAGATATCCCCATTTTTAAATTACCAACATGGGACACACGTAGCTTTATCTATAAAAGTGCTGAGTTTCCACAATTTCAGTTAAAGTCACTCAGATCTTCACTTGCATTTCTGAAAAGCAGGTAAGTAGAACTATGTACCCAGACCTGGAAGGTGTCAAATAAGAGAACACTGGAAAACTGGACCCCAAATGTGTTCTTTCATCCTGGACTTTCTGATGCCTGATGGCTTCCTATAGTACTTTCTGACTAATGGATGCTGATTGGCATCACAGTGAAAAGGACAGATGAGGCTTCAAAAATTTTGGCAAGAGTTTGAAATGGAGTCTTTTCCCTGGAAGAAGTTTCTCATTAGTGAAACTTGTTTAAATGGGAGCTCATTAAAGGAACAAACTTCTTACCCTAGAAAATAACTAACTGCAAAGAAATAGAGAAAGAGAAAATAAATGTATACAGGCAGGTGTCCCTTCTAGGCAGACAAAACTCTCTTCAGAAAATATTACAACATACTCAAAACAAACAAAGCAAAAGTAAAAAAAATGAGAAAAGGAGCAGATTCTCTTTCAATCTTCTTCCCCTTTGCAAATGACATTTTTAATCCAGACAGAAACTCTTCTGATCCTCTCAAGAATTACCCACCACTGCTGGGGGCAGTAAGCAGGAAGAATGGAAAAATAAATACAACAGCAAAGGTTGTTGTTCTGTCATTATGGAGAATATGAAAACAGGCCCAGGCAATTAGCAGTTGGTGACATACATTTAAAATGAACAAAAATATTGACCCGTTTAAAGAAAGACTAACATTCTTAGATTATAGAAAGACACACAATGCAAAACTACAAATGATCAGAACAATTTATGCCACTCATTCAATTACAGATTAATACTAAAAATGGTGAAAAATAATCTTGAGTTGTTCACGAATCACATACCTCTCTTCCCTGTGGAAATCCCAGAAATTTGGAAGTGTTAACAAATTAAAAAAAAGAAAAAACTAGTATTAAAAATGCGATGTTACTATTTTGAAGACTACTGATACTTTTCTTCCATCAAACACTGAACATTTACTTAAAATTATGATGTAAAGTAACCACACTAATCTTTAGTTTTGATTTCCTAATCAAATGTATATTTTTTCCCACACATACTTCAATATTGAAAGTTGGTATGTTTTATAAATTTCATTAAAATTGAGCATTTAGTGCACAATTCTAAGCAGAGGAAAATAATTTTAACAATATAGTTAGTCTTTTCAGGCTTATTCTTTAGAATAGAAACACTTACTGAATTGGTTTCGCTAGAGACAAATGGAATATATTCACCCTTCTGAAATATATCACATCTTTGACTGAAAATAGGTAGTAGAGAAGGCAATCTATGAACATGATGTTTAGCCATAGATGGTATCACTTGATAGTTTTTTTTCTGTGTGTGTTTACCACAGAAGCCAAATATTCTTACATTAATGCAATTTATCAAAAGACAAAGAAAAACAATATATACATTTTATTTAGTAATCATTACAGAGTAACAAAGTGGAACAGCAGTGTAGAACGGGACCTCAAGGGAATTCATTTCAAATCATGGACACAGCTGTTTCTTCAGTATAAGATAAAATATCTATAACAAGTTCACACATGGCAGATGTAAGCTAAAAACTAGATTCTATAGTGTGATATAAAACCAGATGTTTTGGATGATCATATTTATAATTATATACAGCAGATCATGTTTATCGCTTTGCATATTTTCCTCAAAAATATTGATTTTTTGTGAACTTTTTTTAAAAACAATTTCCTGAACCTTAGAAAACTAGATTTATTAAGTAAATGTTAATAATATATATGTAATTACATGTACCTGGTCAAGTTTATTTTTCTAATACCTTGCTATAAAAGCTGCTATAATTCTAAAAATTCTAAATATTATGGTTTTTGTATCACAAAGCAAAAGACTTGAAAGTAAGAAACATGAAATTGCTCTATTTTCTCTCTTCTACCATATCATGACATTTTAAAATCTGCCAGTTTAAAAGTGGTACTTTTCCAACCAAAAGGAAAGTAATATGAATGTGATTATCCATCACTATTTTTATGTTAAAATCAAGATCCATACAGCATGTCAGAAACTAATATTCAGTTAAGTTTTATTTTATACTTTGAATGAGAGTTGAAAAATTGGAAGGAAAAACTGTATAAGGCTACAAATGCTTTCCATATCATTTCACCACCTCCAGCACAGAGATCCTTTTTCTATTTTATGCTATTCAATTTTCATTTCTAAACCTACAGTTCATTCAAGCGAATTCAAGTAGAGTTTTATTTCACTTCACTTTTCATAAGCTTCAAATCTCTTATTCCTCTGCAAATGTGAGCTGCCTTAAACATATGTCAGAAAGTAAAGTTAAAATGTTTCTTGACAGAATTGCTTCACATCAGGGGAGAAAAAACGTAGGAAGAAACTATCCTCTATGGCAAATGCCGTTACAGCCTCACCTCTGAATGATGTTCTTCATTTTGCTGCAATACTTCGATACAGAGTTCTGCCAGGTGAAGAACCTCCTCCAGTTTCTTTGCAGCTGTTGCTTGGTTCATGGCCTCTATATGATATATCATACAAATCAAAATTGCGTTAATGAGATATAAAACACAATAAATACACTCAAATATTCACATACATTCAACGGTAAGAGAAAATGAGAGAATAGTACAAAGTTGCGATTTTCTGTATAAACAATTCCACATGGTAAGAACAATCATATAATACATGTAAATGTAGCTGAATGCCCAGATCCCTAGAAACAAAAAATATTTAATTCACAAAAGAATCATTGATACTATAAACATTTTCCAATTTAATATGTGAGAACTAACAGGTGCATCAATGTATTAGATGCTCAACTTCTGCAACAAGCAACTTCTAATTCTCTTCAAGGTCAGATATACAAAGACAGGAGACACTAGAGACCTTTGCTGTTATTGTACATTCAATACAATGCCATTCTCACTAAATGAGTCATTACTGTCACTGCATCAGCAAGATTCATGAATTTTGCAGCAGTTAAAATTGCAAACATGTTTTATCTAAGGAAATCCACCTAATTTTTAGGTGAATTTAAAAATAAGAAGAGACACAACAATTGTTCAAATAACTGATTTTTCTATGGTTCTCCCTGCTCTACAATAATACATTTAATCTAATGGTTCTTTTCAATATACAGTGAAAAGCAACACTATGATATGTTATAATAAAATCAACACAAACCTACTAAAAACTCCACATAAAAGAAAGCAGACACAAATGAAATGAGGTTCAGTGATTCTATAGAATGGACCTCAAAAGACAGCAAACAACAAAGGTAAAATACATGCAACTAAAACTGTTCCAGGGCAATTAAATAAAGTTTAGTTTCAAACTAAGGAAAAAGCCCATAAGACCATATCCTAGGAGTAGTCATGGGAGATAGCAAAGAATAACTGATTTTTTTTGCAAACAATTTTAAATCCATAAATTAAAGATATTTGTCTAACTACTTCATTATTATCTCTTAGAATAACATCAATATAGTTATATTAGCTTGTCTATTTAACAGGCCACTTGTTGCAGAGCCTAAACCATGGGGTGGAAATCAAGAGCATATATGGTTCAATATAATCATATAAAAATATTTTTATTCTAAGTTTGAGTCACAGATTTAATAGTTTGCAGATGACTTCTAAAGCTGATAATACAAAGTGAGCGAGGACCTCAGAAGTGCTGTCTCCTCATCTTCTGTGCATATTCGTAGATCACGTGACTAGTGAATCACACGAATACAGATCACGTGTAGAAAATTCTACTGATATTTCTTTCATATTTGATTCACACATCATAACATAAAACATGAAAAGATTATTTAAAAACTTACATAACCTTCTTGGTGTTAGTAACAATCAAACTGTAATCACTAAATATTTTTAAACACTTAACATTTTTGACAGGTCAAAAAAACTTTTCAAACAATATAAAGAAGGCAGGCAGGTGACCTTGTCCAGCTCTTCAACACTAACGCACTGATGCACAGTAGCTTGAACAAATACAGCTTTAATGCATTTTTTGAAGGAAGATTGGATTAGAATTCTATGTGACTATGACTAAGAGGTGACTATGAAAATGCATTATTATGAAAAAAGGACAAAGCAGGCAAATTAGTTACTGAAGCAAATAATTTTAAAGCAAAAGATCAAAGCTCATTAAACACCACATAATCAGACATATTCAAGTAATATGATTTTCAATAACATAATCCAACCAAAGAAAGAGCTACTGTATGAACATGGACTATATACAAAACACATATCAGAACACAAAATGACATTTGCAATACTTCATTGAATTTGTAAATTTGATATTTTATACGAATATAAGCACTATTATATTGACGTATGAGGTTGAGGATAAAAAGGACTTGTCTCACTCCTCCTATTTACGCTGTAGTATAATGACTACTGTTGAATTCAGACACTTTATGCTTATGCCTTATTGAAACTGGTATTTTCTTTGGTGGTCACTGTCTTCTCCTCCCTGACCACGCAGCAAATACTAGTTCTAGTGCTAGGAGGTGTCCACTTACATTAATGAGTCTAAGGAAGAAACCAGTGATATTAAAATGACCGATACATCTGATTTCTGCACAATGTATTTTATTACAAATTCAGCCTGTTTTTGTAGACCTTGGCACTAACAAGGTAAAACAAATAACTGCATCCATAATTTCATTTGTTCCGAATGAACTTTTAAGTCATAAACTTTTCAAAACATATCCTACAAGGCTCTTCTAAATTAGGGGAAACTAACCAATATTAGTGGAAATTATACTGACTTCTAGTTCCCATTTTGTAGCAGCGAAACTTGAAAATAAATAATTTATTCTGCACACAGAATACATTCAAGATAGCCTAAGAAACTATCAAAGTGTTTTTTCTAAGAAGTCAAGCAGACTTCAAGAGCAGGAAGAAGGCCACAGATTTGCTTGTTGACTGCAAGATCATCCTGAATCACCACTGCAATGAGACCATGAGGCAGAAAAACATGGTCTCAGGGAGGTATCAATTCCATTGAACAAGGCACTGGGGAAACATCGCAGAGTTCTGGTCAGCTGTTGAAGTGATGGATTTAAAACAGAAATGGCCTTGAAAGAATGAGAAGGAATGGAGAATTTTTATGGTCAGGGCAATGCTAGTGCAAAAATAAATCGGTCAGGAGTAAGTTAGTTACTTAGACAATAAATTGCAAGGACACCTTATATTACAGAAGTTGGGCTTGGAAATAGTTTTTTGTAAGATTAGTACATAGGGATGTAAAAGGGCAAGACACCTAAGTTTCCTGTAAAGATGAGTGTGGCAAGTTTCTGAATGACTTAAAATGATTAAAATGTCAGAGAGATGGGGATTAGTGATTTCCAGTCTTACATCTCTATTATTTTTCTACCAGATTACTGATTAAAAAAGGCAGCAGATAACTGGATTTCCTCTGCCTCCTTGAACAAGTCACATTATTTTGTTGCCATTCCCTTGTTTGAAGAATACATAAATATATGCATTTTCACTTGGATGTTTTATGTTTCTCTGAAGCTTAGGCTTCATTTTGTATTTGTTAATTAGTACACCAGTGTGGCTTCAAAATCTACCAAGTATGTGTTTATTGACGGTGTCATCATCATTTACATGGGTGCATGAATAGGGCCCACAAAGTTATTCAAAAGAAAAGGAGCATTTTTTTTTTTTTTTAACCAAGTGGTACATTGAAATATGAATACTGATAAATTGTTAGCTGGAAGTTTCAGTCTCCAAAACATCTGAAGGAAATACCGTGCTTGTCTTTATAAGTACGGTTAAAAAAATTACAGGAATGGAAATAAGTGCTGTCAGTTTTCATTATGTTCCTGATGTCTTTCTGCCCACAATTACTAAAGGTTGTTACAGTGTGTTTACATCGCTCAAACTAACAAGTTGCTGCAGGAGTTGAGTCGGTAAATAAACTGCTTGACATCTTTTAGCAAATAAACAGCAAAAGCTATCAGTCACCTGTTCTCAGCTTCTCATTCTGCCCAAATTAGAAAAAAAAAGGCAAGACAAGCTTTGCAGATAATGGATGCTTTCTCAAGTATGCATTATCCATGAGTCACACAGGTACCAAGAAAACATTGTTAACTGAGCTAAGTCAACTGACTGAAAAAGCCATTGAAATGAAAAGGTGACTGCTTCATGGACCAATGCAGTTTGAGACCAGAAGGGACAGATAGATCATCGAGTCTGGGTCACAGTATTTCTCCCTGCTCCCCCTTTATCAAGATCAGCTGCACCAGACTGCTTTGCAGAGCTTTTCATTGAAGATAAATAAAAATTCATTTGTCTACCTCACCCCTGTCACCAACGTGTAAGTACCCTCACTGTTATGCATATCACACATATGTGCTTAATTTCTAATTAACTTTAGCTTCCCGCTCTTTGTTCTTACTATGCCTTTCTTTACCAAAGGAAGAATGCATCATTACCTGTTTATTTTGCCTCTGGAAAGATATTCTGTACTCTAAAATAAGTCACTTCTCAATTATCTTTACAGAACTTAACTGACTGAAGTTTTCAACTGTCTGCTATATGTAATCACAGCTCAAAGCTCTATCCACTTTCAAATAGATTTTAAAAACAGCATCTACATTATGACCTAACACTCAAGTACTCACCTATGCCAGGTTGCTTTCACCATCCTCTCTACTGACACTGCCCTGCAATATTCACATGCCAATACTGTGAGCTGTTGATGATCTGCTGTTCTGCTTTTACTCCAGATTGATTTCAAAATGAATGCCTTGCAGGTAAAATGTGATATTTTGTGTGTTTGTTTGTCCTGCCTTCCTTTTCAGGGCAGTGTGCGACTTTGCATTTGTTATATTAAAACATATCAAACTTGAAAGAGCTGAAATTACCAACCAAACCAGATCACTCCAGCTGCTTTGCTGGCATCATTCCACGGGAACTTAAGGAAGAACTTTTTTACGGTGAGGGTGACAGAGCCCTGGAACAGGCTGCCCAGAGAGGTTGTGGAGTCTCCTTC
>JAUBNY010001047.1:1235277-1259703 GCA_032275445.1 Crypturellus soui
CCTGCGTGTGCAGGGGGGTTGGACTAGATGACCTCTAGAGGTGCCTTCCAACCTTAGGCATTCTGTGATTCTATGATTCTATGATTGATTCCTTTCCACAGATCTTTGCATTACTTGGCATCTTTAAGAAAAGATTTTGTATGTACTCTCAAATGATGATGGAAATGTGAAATAGCATTGGGTCTAATACAACTTCCTGAAAATCTCTCCTAGAAATCTGCTGATTTAATAGCAATTATTGTTTGATGCCTGCTTTCTGAGGTTTCTCAATTAACCCATTCTTAATTATTTTCAAGCCTATTTTGATGATGTTGCAAGTGCTATTGTTTTTTAAAGCACTGCTATTCAGTGTTATATCATATTCTTAATTAGGCTCCAGTACAATTTGTTTTGCATTTCCAAGTGTTCCTGCTTAACCTTCAAACACAAATTCATGGCACATATTCGGTCCTGACAGCTAAGCTTTTGAAGGTGGGGAACGGAATTAGAGGAATTATGTCTTACCAGGATATGCAGCACCACTGTAATACAGATGAAGGATGAGTTCCATGGAGAAACAGGGACACGGAGAAGGCACAAAGGTAGCTGTATTCTTCACTCGATGGCCAGTCATAGGAACCCACTGCTCATGAGTGAGCAGTGTGAGGCAGGAAGGTGGCCTGTCACTGGCCTGCTAGAGACTTCCCACTGCTGCACAGCAAATATTCCTTACTGTTTTTCCCTGTCCTGTATTGTCTTTCAAACAAGTATACCTACACTAAGAGACTCATCAGAGCCAGACCTGCACCATGCAAGACAACCTCTCACAGGCCAATGACAGTGGCATTGGGAAAACATCAGGTAGACATGTAAAATTTGATAACGGATCCTCCCTTCCACGGCTCCTTTTGTCCGTGGCCAGGGAACCAGAGAGAGAAACTAAGTTTTCAGCCCCAGTGGACCTATGGTACCTCTAAGTCCAAAGGGAAGGACCAGATAGGAACAGACCCCCAGGAAGGCCTACTGCCAAACTCCTCCTAGGAGTCACTGACCACACAGCAGGACACGGCCTGAGGAAGCTTTTGCCTGCTCGGATATTGTGCAGAGACCCATAAATCTTACATAGTTCTTTCCAAACTGGCATGTGGAGTCTGACTGAACCATCTTTTATTCTACACTGGGTTTCTTGCCAAGGCATCTAATTGTTTCTCTCTGAATTGGAGCCTGGCAGTAGACTCGCATTCACACAGTGTGGATGGCTCGGGAATCCTTGGAGTAAAACAAACTATAACATAATTTAATAATAGAGATGTATTATTATAGCTCTGGTCCAGTAGAATCCTGTGACATGCAAAAAAAGCAGCCCAGCTTCCAAACTTATATCAAAAGTAGTACAAATGTCAAAAACTAGAGCTAATATATATTACTAGACCTGAGCTCACTCTCCAGAGTTAATCCACAACTGGGATAATCTACTCACATATCATTTAGATTTGACTGTGGTGGATTTACTTGTAAATTCTCACAGAATTAATTCTGCAATGAAAAACTAAGGAAGGGACATCTGGGATGGCATGCTGTTTTTTTTTTTTTCTGATTGAAAAAAAAGAGTTTAGCCTTATAGGAATAATGATATTTGGCCTTGTGAAGTTGAAATCAGGCTTTCCAAAATTATCTTTTAATTATTGGAGAAAAAAGGTTTTAAAAAGTTAATTATCATTAATTCCCACGTAAACAGAGATTATGGGATTTGTGGAAATTTAAGAGTTCACATCTTATAACCTATCATTTGTATAAAGTGACTCACACTACAATGTAGTCTTTTTTTTAATAGTGTTCAATGGATTTAACTTCATGCAATGATCAGAGAAACTATTTTTCAAAAAGGGAATTTATTGGATCTTTTGAAGCTGGAAGGAGTTTTGAACCACAAAAAGGTAAAAGCAGAAGACAAAATTCAAAACCTCCATTTTAAATTAATGATCAATGGAACCTAATTTATGATTCCATCTACACTGCTTTGGACAACACACGTGTTATTCTGTATTTTCTTCCCTTCTGCTACTTCTAATTTCTCTTCAAAAGGGGAAAGTTTGCAGCATTTATCTCTGTGGGATAAAACTGTTATGCAACAAACATAGCAAACTAAAGAGCACCATGAATGAAGGAAACTGAATAATTGATAGCCTAGAATATTGGGAAACCAGCATTTGAAAATGCAAATAGCAAATATTTTTAATAAATCTAATAATTATAGAAATCTAAATTTTAGGAATTTTTGTCTACAGGCTAAGAGGAGGGAAAAGCAAGGGAAAAACTGTCAATCATAAACTTTAACATAGATTTTGAAGAAACAAGTAGCTGAAGTCATAAAATGAACAGAAAAAACAAAAGATTTGAAAACACTGGTTGCAGTAGAGTTGCCCAGGGGGCTTTTTAATAGGATATTTCCTTAGATAAGAGATGCAGTGAATCTCATCTACCCTTACTAGTAGATCTCATCTCACCTTACTAAAGCATTTCAGGCTTGCCCTATGGGAAAACTAAGCTGAAGAAAATTGGGATTAAAAAAGAAGCTGTGGGTTGGATAAAGAAGCTGTCTCAAGAGAAAGGCAAAAGATAATGTTGAAAAAGGCTCTCAGAGAAGAAGATTCCTCTCAGGGCATAGCTTCTTTAGTATCTTCACCAATAACTTTAGAGTAAGTATCAGGAGTGCATTTGACGACAATATGGTAAAACATTGGCAATAGAGAGCAGGATCAGAAAGCAATAATAGTCTGATAGTCTGATAAATAATATCGATAGTCTGATAAAATAAATTTGCTAATTCAATAAAATAAAAGACAAAGATTCCCTGAATATATTAGATAAAGTATAACTTGGGGACTATTAATGGTACTACAAGGTGGTATGTCATAGAGACCGCATAGTTCTGGCCACCACCGTTCCAGAAGGCTGAATGTAACCTTTAATAGGGAAAGGCTCCTGAGGTGATAAAAGGGAAGAAAGAAGAGACTATGACTCTGAAAGAGAACAGTAACATCTTATTAAAAAATAGGTTGTGTAAGTGAACGAAGATACGTCATAGGGCTAGGAGGAAACAGAGATGATGAAATGCTAGTGGAGGAGGGAGATATATAACAAAAAGGACAAAGCTGACATGCTAACAGATACCAACTTACCTTTAAGGTGACTCATAACATATAAAGCAAGCAGGACTTGAACCAACTTTTACTCTGATGAATTGGAGGGTGGACAGAAAAAGGGAATTGCAGTGGAAGTAACAACAGGATGACTTAGACCAGGTGTTCAGGGGGCAGTGGATAAGTTAAAGTATCAGGGTGAAATACTTGCAAAAGTATTTCCAAATGGACCTAGCAACCATGGGTTGGTTCTTTTCCAGATCTCTGCTCCAAAATTGACTGCAGGGACATTTGCTTGTATTCTCCTATTTCCATTTAGTTGCACAATAAACAGAGACCATCAAGGTTTAATGTAGCTGTGCTCATTCATTTTTGTTTGTTCAGTGAAATGAACACGTGTGGAGAGCTTTAATCAAGTCCTCTCCAGGTACAATGACTCTCTCCACTTACCTTCTCAATTTCAATAATGTTTGTAGTGTTCTTCTTTCTAAGTCAGATAGATCCTTCTGAGACGGCAAGGTATTTACATATTACCCTTCCTTTAGAAGCTTCTAAGTAATGAGTACATAAACGATCAATGTCCTTTTAAAAAAAGCAAATGCTGAGCTGCACCTGACCCTCTATTGTAGGGAGTTAACAGTTATTCAAACTTGGCAGTCTGTCTAAGAGAAAGAAATATTGGGATGACAACTTTGATTTGTCTTTAGGCAATGGTAAACTACACAGCAGCTATTTGCTTTGATTTTAATTTATTCTCTGTCTTTTTTTTTTTTAATTAAATATGTTTGGCAGAAAGAACCCAGTTACAGCACACTTTAAAAAATAATCAGTCAAAAGACAAATTACCTAATAATTCAGATCTTCACAATCTGTCTAATGCCTCAGAAATGAACATCTATGGCAGATATCACCTTGTTTACTTCACAGCCATTTATCACTTTAATCCTTACCCCAGTCCCTGTTTTACTACATAGGAAGGTAATGCTCTAGTGCTTATTTACACACAAGGTTCTATAACTTCTCGGAGGCAATGGCAGCAGCATTAGCAGAGTGCAAAACGTCCATCACTCCCCACACATTCTGGTTTTAAATAATGTTACATGGAGAGAAGCATTAATTTCTGGGGAGGAATAAATAAGGTGTTCTATTACTCTTGTGTTAACGGAGTGTACATATATTTAAAAATATATGAATATTGTGTAAAGTCATTTTCTGATAGGGAGAAAATGGGGAGGGAGGATAAAGTTTTCCAAAAAGATTTCCAAAAGCAAAGCACTGGAAACTACACAAGCCTTTGAGGAACACTATTTGTCCCTGGGTTCAGCATCTACCAGACAAGTTATCTTCAGTATTAACTATAGGGAGAGTAACTCAAATTATAAACAGAGCTGGACAGGAGAATATGTCATATATAAAATGATCTAAAAAGTACTTTCATATCCTGAAGTCTCAAAGGCAGGGTACACTGAAATGAAAATGCTTTTTACTTGACAGGAGATTTGCACATATTGATGCCATTATCATCTCCTTGACAAATTATAAACCCTTCCTGCAAACTACAAGGGCATAATATGAGAGTTCTTAGACATAGTTCAAAAATTATAATGGCAGGTTTGCTGCTGTTCTCCCCATAATGGCAATTATAATGACTGAATAGATTAACTACTCTATGAGAATTTCAGCAATATATGCTGTAAGGAATGACATGCTGAACCTTGTATAATTGTCATCGCAAATGTAATTTTTATTGAAAAAAAAACCAACTGTTTTATGTTTATAATAGTACAACGACATGGGAGTGCTAAATAAAATGTCATCCTGCCTGCAAACAAATCCTGTCGATGCAAGTGCTGCTTATACCATGGTGTCTGCCATTAAGAAAGTACCCGCTGTCCTCTGGGAAAGCATTGCGAGTCATGTTCAGCCGAGGCTGTGAAAATGAGAGCACTTGGGGGACAGACCCGGGAACCTGGCAACCACACCGCTGAGAAAGCATCCCCGCAACGAAAAGAATTTGCATGTTCACCTCCGCGGTACCTAACAAGGACGCTCCTGCAATTCAAGATTCTCTAGGCAGCATCTAGTGCCCAAGTTAAAAGGTAAATAATAATTATAAAGAATATTTTCTATCATACTGCAATATATACAGTATTAGGGCTAAGACTACTGTTTGTTGAGTTCCGAAAGAGACAGTTGATGTTTTGCTAGTGACTCTAATAGAAGCAGGACTTGGCTCTGTTAGTCAGCCACATATGAGTGATACCTAAGATCAATATTTTTTAGGATTCTCTTTAGGTCCTTCCTCAGTTGTGTCAGATAAGTGGGATCAATGGGACACAAGAAAAACGGATCACAATATATTTATTATTTTCAATAAATACACTTTTCTGAGTTGTTTGATTAAATTACAGCTACATTTCTAGTCAGGGGGGATTTAATTAAGGAATTAAATGATAAATATAAACTGCAAGCCTCTAGCTTCACCTAACACAGTGAATTTCCATTTACCCAGTGTATGTGATAAGCTTTCCTCTCAATGACTCTGTAATATAGTCATTTGCCAGGTCACTTAAAGGACAGCTTTCCTATTCTGAAATCTTATGAACATAGATAGTTTCTTTCAAAGCACACAAAAATGGAATGTAAAATGACTAACACTTCTTTAATATTTTATTTCTTTTTAACATTTATTTTAGGCTTGTTATAATATGTCATCCGTGCTTAATGATCTATGTTTCTAACATAATGAGCTTGAGAAATAATAAGAATAGCAAGTCTGTGTGGCACAAAGATTTGTACTTGAGGTGATTCATGTCATATAAATGTGCACAACTGACGTTTAGGAATATAAAAGATCATTCGATAAGATCTCTAAATTGAGTTTCCTCTTTTCTCTAACTGCAATATTTTTCAAAATTTTGCATTTGAACATAGAGATATCTTCTTCAATAGCTATAGAATTATAAAATACTGTGCTATCTCACTTAAGGTATCTAACTTGGTAGGGAAACCTGGCTTTGCATTTAATTAGGTCCTTTCACAGAGACATTCACTAAAGAGCCTCAAAATGCTCTCAGAAATCCTCTCTCCATTAGGAGATTACCTGGTTAAATCATATTTGCTCATGTGAACTAATATTAAGCAAATTGTGGCATATATGCTCATACCATGGGATTGTTTTCTATCCTTTTAAAAAATACTGAAAAGAACTGTCATATTTCCAGGGCATTTAAAGTGTTAAAGTGGAAATCACTAAAGTTTTGAGAGCCAAGAGAATTTACTTTGACAATTTTGAATCCTCAGTTAGGAAAACTGGTTTGAAAAAAAAGACACATAATTTTTATAATTTGCTACAAATTTCTGCTTGTATATGGACAAAAAATTAGTTCTTCCTCCTATAGAGAAGGGAGAACTTAGAAGTGGACCTTCTTTTTCATTGCAGCCCCATCTTTGGCAAGAAGATCTATTGTGAATTACCTTTATGAAACCTTTAAAATCCTCACCTCAGCTTTCTTTCAAGATGAAAGATAATTTCAGTCTAAGAACATTACTGACTGAGGGCTCCTTCCCATACCTGCTGCCGGTATGATTTGTGGGCACCCCACAAAGCACCAAGGCCAGGCTTCTGCGGCATGTGTGGGGACACATCATTAGAGCGCTTCACCCAAGCAGTGTGTGCATCTCCCTCAAAGCACGTATGTGCATAGACCCTTTTACTTCCACACGGCAGAATGTAATTCAATCACAAATACCACATCGGCAATGCTCTTTTTGTGATCACTCTGTTAATTATTTGGATATAAGCACTCAAATGAGCCTCAGCTCTATTGAAGAATATGTGCCATAACAGCTTTGTGAAATTAGGAACGCAAGCAAATACTACCCTCCCAAATCTCAGCTGTGACTAGAAAAACAAACATAACACTCAATAAAGGCATCAGTGACATGTAAAACTAGACTCGTGAAATTAGTTCTCCTGTCAAGATCTTCATCAATAAATCCCTTGTTCTGTTAAAAACACATACTATTCTTTTTGTTGAATACTATGAAGTTAACTATCTCTAAACATACCATCTGATTTTGTACTTGAAAGCTAAATATTTCTGCATTATTTAGCTACCCTTCTATTACAGAAAACATAACTGGACCACAGTCCAAAAAACACTGGATATTGAAATTATCTAAATTACTAATAAATATGCTCTATCTATCTATTTATTAGTAAAGTAGTAAATAGTAAAGTAGTAAATATATTACCAATAAATAAATATTTACATGCCAATGTAAATGAACAATTCATGGACCATACTACACCATAACTAACTATTGTGTTTGTCTATGTTCTTGTCAATATATTCATATTGTTGAAATCAACAAATAAAACAAAACAATGGACACAACAGCACAATCTCTCTAATACATGCAGACATGCACACAAGTAATAATCACCTGAATCCTTCTCTGCTGTAGCTAAAGGTAAAACAAAAAAGGAGAAAATGATTATTGCAGAAGTGAAAGATGGCTATTTTAATTTTATCAGAGTAGAATAAAGATCAAACACAAAGTTTCAGTGCTTAATCTCCTTAAACTTGTGAGTATAGCAATAAGAATGCTGACAGCTCATCCAACTAATGGGATTTGTCAAATGAGGGGTAATAGCATGTGTTTTTATTTAGCATTTATACAGCATTTTGAGTAACATGTATGTATGTATATTTACTGGCTGAATTTTATTCATATTATGCCTAGGAATTTAGGGACATAAATAATAGAGTAAGAATATAAGAATATTATTTTGTTAAAACTATCTTTGCAGCTCTACTCTGCACACAGTTATTATTATTCTATAGCAGATACTGTCACACAAGATTCATCTGACTGACTAAGGGACTTTTTAATATTGCTCTAGTCAACAAAGACTAGAGCAAGAATTCTATAGCATATAACAACTACATTTGAAGACATCGGGCATTTTCTAAGTATAATGGTTATATATTTTCTGTATGCTATATAAGGTGCAAGCAAGTAAAACAAAGATTAACATTAATTACTGGCAAGAGAACAACACCACTGTGGTGCATAGGACAGTAAAATGTTCTTATGAACCTAAAGGAATAGATCTGAGCTGTTGCTGAAAGCTTGTACTTTTTTCTGCATTGATAAAAATATTCTAGAGGTTCTAGAGTTCTAGATTTATTCCTTCCTACTAAACACCAACATACTTAACTTTTTGATATTATGATGCTTTATTTTCAAATGGTATTTTAATCTCAAAAACTACCTATTTCTCCTTGAGGTACTATATTCACATGTCTAAGTTAATTGACTATTATATTTTGGACTAACAATGAGCATACATAAATATGGTTGTGTATGAACCAGAAGATAATAAATCCACAAAGAAATTCACATCAGTCAAAACGTACCATGGGATAGACTGCACTTTTACATGTGGTTTCAGCTTAGGTTAGTGCTAACGATACACGTGTTTTAAAGTGCAGAATTTGGTACTCACAGTTGAATTGTGACAAATCTCTAGGATGCAATTAATATTCTTGGGCAAAGACATATATACTTCATTGTGAAAAACTTTTACACAATCCATTTTGCTATCAAAGAGTTTAGATATCTTATGCATGATTTTGTGATCATTAAAAGATTTCTACTTTTAAACTGATTATTTCAACAAGGTTGTTAAAAGACTAAACTACTGAACAAAAAATCCTTTTTACAAATAAACAAAGGTAAAATGTAAGAGAAATGATACTTCTGCTTTTTCATTTTCCAAAATAGATTTAATATGTATCCTCCTTTCTTTAACACAACATGATATCATAATTAATTAAGATAAACTGGTTACTGAGATGGTTTCATGTTGTTACTCCCATGATATAATACTGGTTGCTATAGTGATGAGATAGGTTTTTTGTTAATCACTTGTAAGGTTGGTTAACTCATGTTTTTCAGAGAGTTTCAGCAGAAATGGAAAAATAGAAAAATTGGCCTTATAATACTACTGAACACAGGAGCCTTCCTCCTTTTGCTCATATGGTAGCTCTATTTACTTAGAGACATTACAAAAAGATGCTATGAATAAAATGATTCTTTTAATGTCATTCTTACTTTCTTTTCCTATTAATCCACTCGACCTCTAAAAAAACTATGTAAATATGAGCATACTTTTTTTTCTATTCCTGCAAATATCTTTACAAGTAAATCTCAAGCTTTCTGCGTTTTATGTAAAATTACAGATGTGTCTTAGAAACTTATTCCACCGTTTTGACTTCCTTTTTGTTCTACATATGTTTTATAAGTATTAAAATAACTCTATGTATCCCCAAGCGGTTCTGTTCTTTTTAAATAAAATTTCACTTAGCTTTTCTGTACATGTACTAAAACACACACTCTTTTCAGGAAAAGTGCTCATTACAATTAGATCTCATATTTTACTCTGTTAGTATATTCAGTAATTCAGCATGCAATTACGGTTTTAGTAATCAGATTATCTTTATACCAGTGAAAACACAACAGCAAAATTAAACTATCCTTATCTGTCTGCCTTAGAAATGCATCTGAAAGGCATCTATACCCCTAGTTTTCAAGTTCCACGGTAATGTTATTGCTCATAGAGAAAGAATATCCTGCCACTAGTTTAATTACCAAAAATACTTAGAGAAATAAAATAATCCATAAACAACCTTTTAGATTTATGTAAAATTCAAAAGTAAGAACAAAGGGCAACTTAAATTAAGAAGTCCTGGTCTTCCATTCAAACAGGGTCCCAGGAGGCATATTAAAGCAATGAATAGGAAAAAGCTCCATAGTTCACCAGCTGAGATTTTAATGAGACATTTCCCCTTGCTGTGGAAGGGGTTTGTTCAGGAAAGGGAAAAGGCTGCTTGCAGAATATTCAGTTAATAGGCACTGTTGGCTTTTACAGCCACTTTGGCAGCTCACTGCTGTACTAACCTTCTATTTTGGCATATTCTGTAAGTCGAGTGTAATTGATCAAGGCTGCCTTCTCCAGACATTTTCTAACCACTTTCTTCACCTCTTCTGCTGGGATGGGGGTGGCAATATCTTTCATTAAAACCTGTGCCAGAGACAATTATACCACTCAGTTACACTCATTGCTCAAAACCCAAGAGGAAACAATGAGTTTCCTAACGTTACTTTAGCTCTCATAAAGATTAAAGGCCAAAACCAAAACAGATCCATGGATGAACCAAAACTGCCGTGGATTAACCAGATATTTACTTCCAAAAGTTTGACTTCAACTCCAAATTTACTGCCTTTATTGTACTCATATACAAATCAAGACCACCCCTACGGGTGCAGCAGGTCAAGCACCCTCTGCCAGGGCAACCTGCAGATCAGGAGGAGGGGAGCTCTCCTTGGATGGGCTGCAGATGGGCTGGACTGTCGTATCTGCTAAAGACGTAGATATGAAAATTTGCTTGGTTCTCACCTGTTGGAAAGTTTCCACCATTTCAAAACCATTGATTCTTAAACAGTGTAAAGCAGAAAACACCAACACCATCAAAACTAGTTATACTTAGTGCTTTTCTTCTTCCATAGGTTATTTAAATTTGGCATATCCTTTTGGTGAAAAATAATTAGCTGTTTTAAGCAGGGGGATAGACAGAACTTCTCATTAAATATTTTAAATAGACAGCTAGAGGAACAGATCTTATAAACTTTTTAAAGATCATTGTTTTTTCAAATACAACTGTGATAAATGCAATAATTATTTTGATTCTTGCCCTTTTTGCAATTAAAGGAAGTCCTGTCAAAAACTTAATGAAGTCATCACTTAAAGTACTAAACAGGTATATAGGCTTTTAATAGCTTCAAAAATGAATTACATGTCAGCAAAGAAAATGCAAGATTTACATTTGAAATATGTTAACTAACCGGTTTAAGCCTTTGAAAAATACTTTTTTCTGAGTAGCATTTAATTACCAAGCTGGCTTGAAAAATCAAGCAAGTGAGGTAAACTGGGAAATATACCCTCTTCATATGAATGCAATTTTATACACTCTGAGATACACTAATACTGAACACAATCATTCAAAAAGAACCTGATTCTGAATAAATATTCTTAATATTTCACTATCATTTTTACTTTACTCACTTTCAACAGGCAGGTGTAAACAGCATTCATTATTTTTTGCCATATTTGAACACAAAAAATCAGACAACTCATGAGCTTTTAAAATTGTTTCTCAATGAATATGGATCCTCAGATAAGCTATACCTTAAGACAATATACCTAAAAAATACAGTTATAGCTATGGTCTGGGGAAGGAAATTGTGAAAAAGAAACAGTTTCAGCAGCAAGAAACCTATTAGGGAAAGGTTGCTGCAAACTGACATGCTTTGTAACTTGCACACTCTTGTATAATGTACTGGCCTCTTCCAAACATGTTTTTATTCTATTTATTTATTTATTTTATGAATAATTTCTGAGTTATCAGCAAGTGAAAATATTGTAATATTGTAATACTATCATTTTGGATATTCTGAGGATAAAGTATAATAAAAACCTCTACCACATTCTGCATTCACAAATACAGGCAAGCACAGGTATCCCCAGACAAGACCGATGTTGCTGGTTTGCCTCTGCGATACAGGCTACTGCTGACCATCTGTGACAGCAGGAACAGAGAGAGGAAAAGAGTGCCTCATAGAGCAGAAAAGAGCACTACATAGCACTATAATTACTGAAAGTAAGTACGAAAGGAAATACATATACTCAGACTGCCCCTATGTAGGAAGCCATGGCAGAGGCTTTCCACGACACAGTCTCCATCCACGGAGTGACGGGCAGTGTGAAGCGGCCATCATTTCCCGAGACCAGACCACTCGGATTTTGGCAGAGCAACGCAAAGTGGATCTATGGTTTGTTTCAATTCAAGCTCCCGCTGATACAATTCCTTTGGATTCCCTGCTGGAATTTAAAACTCTTCTTTCCTTAGAGAAATGTTTTTGAGCAAAAATGCTCAAAAGCAGAGATGCTTTTACCATTATATTGTCTACTCCCTTGGAATCAATACAGGAGAATTTGTTGGGCATAGGTTTACATTTATAGCTGTCCATGACAGTTTTACTGCATATAGCTATAGCTTTTCCTTCTTAAATTGAGCACTATAGACAACATTAGCAGCACAGAAGCTGTAAAAAACAAGTAGGGCTCAGGGTAAATGTATTATGGACCATGCTGTGTAATTATTAAATTATAAAGAAACAGAGAATCACTGCAATGGCTGGAAGTGAAATTCCAATATTCATTTTCTGTAGAGAACAGCTGCCTGGCACTGCGGAAACGTTGTGGAAAAAAAAATGGAAAAAGGTGAAATAAAACAACAGACAAACAGTAAATGAAACAAGTATTAGAGTGTCCAAGAAGAATTAAGTCTCCTCAGTAGCCTAAATGCAAAAGAAAACACAGTCTTAGAACTCAAGCAGCATTTAAAATATATTTTTAAACTTACTCTTTCAAGTAATGAAAGTGTGGCTTTTAAAGCTCCTTCGGGACGTCCAAATGGGAAACAGTACCTTAAAAAGAGACAGAGAGGGGTAGATAAAATAATCAGAATTATAATAATTAGCTTAGGAATTTACTATAAGAAGTAACTTACTTAATACACTACTTGCATTGATTTACGTTAATGAAATACTCTGTATAGAATACATTAATGGATGCAGAAGGCCCCCTCAGGAGTCTACTGTGGAACATATATATAAAATAACAATATCAGACCACTGTCAACTCAGTTCTAAGTATTTAAAAATATGAAGGACATAGACAATTCCTTCACTTTCTCAATTATGAAGAATATTTAATGATCTCTGATAAGCTTAATTGATATCTTACTGGAAAGAAGTACCATTTCTCATGTAGATATGACAGCTACAGAAGCAGTAAAGGAACACTTCATATGTATTATCCTGTTTTAATATTGGATTAAGATCAGAATAAATTTTCAGTCAATTTTCAATGTAAGTTTCTGTAGACATATCAAAACACAGATGACTGTAGATATTATTTTCGTACTATATAGCTATTAAATAGCTTGGGAAATAATTTTATGCTAGTTTTTATCAGCTCTGAAATAAACTAACCCGCTTCTGCTACCAAATCTATTGCATTATGCAAATAAAAAAAAGCAATCATACTCATTGTTTTGTTTTTAATTTTCATCCGCTGAATGATCCTGTATATCATCTCAATGAGTCTATAAAGCTCAAGCAACCTCTTCTAATCCTGTCTGAAAATCTTGCTGGGATATCCCCAATTGGAAAAGGGATTTTTTATTTTGCTAAGATTATTTTTTTTATAATATTACTCACTTTTCTAATGGATAAAAGGATTTAGACTACCAAATTTTAGATACTTTGTTCAACCAATACAAAGCCCTGTAAATGAGGTCAAAAAAGGATTTCCAGAGATGTGCCTCCTCATTTCGTTTCTTTCTTACTGTAGTGCTAGTAACTCTTGAGGATGTGTTAACAAATTCGCAAAGCAAATGTAATGACTCTTAGGCTGTGAGTCATCCTGCAACAGCACACAGTTTTAGCAGTTTTATCTCCTTCTTCCTTTATTGTTTATTTGCATAATCCTTGAACAGTTTTTCCCACTGCTTACTTCTATAAATTTGTAGTGACATTTTCTGATTATTTGTCTTACCACCCAATGAGTTTTAAAACCAAGATACAGGTAGAAGTCCCACAGTGGAGTAGGGGCTATTGCGATTTATTGCAGAGACAACGGGTATGAGCAAAACAGCACTATTTCAACTTTGGAACAGTTTGTCACAAAGTGCTACAGAGGCCAAAAATATAAATATGTCGCAAAAAAGTTTAGGATTGTCAGAGTGATGATAGAGAGGTTGGTTATATGTGATAAACTAATAGACTTAGTCTACATGTCAATTTTATACAAATATTCATAAACCATTGCTAGAGAATGGAAGGAGAGGAAATATCACCCCTAGTCTGCTCTGTTGTTTGTACTCCTTCCTTCAGCATCTTCTACTAACCATTGCTGACCCGGAAGTGCAGTTTTTACATTGATATGCAAACTTTTATTGAGGATAAGGGACTTCAGCTCATTTAGAATGGATAAATATTAAATAAATTGCAGCATTGCCATTTGCAATAGATGGATAAATATCACTTGCATTAAAAACAGCAAACGACATATTACCTTTCTAGAAAAAAAAATATTAGATATTTGTATCAAGATTGTTTACTCAGATGATATTTCTAATCAGCATTGCTCCACAAAATAGTATGGCTCAGTCATTCGCATTCAGGCAATTCTCATAGTTAGTATTACAGTGAACTACAGAGTTCAAAAGCACCAACAAAAGTCAAGCATATATTCTCACCAATCATATACACCATAGAGAGAATATATCTCACAAGATATATTAATGAAAGCTATACACAAGTAACTATTTGTTAAACCCAATGCAAATTAGTTATGACATATTTAATCTACTTATATTTAATACACTTAAAATTTATTTGCAGGTAGGCATTTTTAGCTTAGCTCTGTTTTGTCCAAGAGCAAAACTGAACACAAAGATGATAAAATGTTTCTAGCCAAAACTTAGCCAAACAAATTATATACTCACCTGAAATGGCTTATTTGATTTTCTAAAAGGGAGGAGAGTCTGTCTTTAATTTCTTCAAATCTTTCTTTCTCTTCAATGGATACTGTTCCAATCCCATCTGGCCTGTAATATTAAATATTCAATATTTTTTGATATTTCCTTATCTATGCTGTTTATAAAAACTAAATATGTTTGAATCCAGGTGTGCTTTGGTCAATTCAACTTCATGCTGATTCCTCTTTGAACAGTGCTTTTTAATTTTAAAGATTTCAGTTAACACAATACGCTCCTTTCTCTTTCCCTTTGTTTTGAAGGAAAAACAAATAATTATAAGCATAAGCAAAGAATAGACTTCAGTTGACAGAAGGCTTTTAAGATTTTTGAGACTTTTAAGTTCAATTCCTAAGCTGCTCCATACAAGGCAGCATATACTTCTCCCAAATCATCCCCAAATATGTAGTATTCTGTCTCAAGAAAATTAGTACTTCAGTGACACAGAGGGACTCACTCTAATCTCACTTTCTCAATATCAGTTCTTTCAACATTTAAGATATTTATCCAGAGGCATGGTACTGCTGAAAATTATTTTTAAAAAGCTGGGGGAAATCCACAGTAAAAAAGACCATAGCAGGCACCATTCATGAATTTTCCTGCTTGGGATGAGAATAGATTGTGGATACTCCATCCCATAGTGACAAACAGCAGTATGCAAACAAGACTTCCAAATGAATACAGCACAAGGGTCTTAATAAAACAGAGGAAATTTCTTTTTTAAAGTGTCAAAAACTAATTATAGACCTCACATTAAGTACCTTAAGCAAACACTAAAATCTTATCTTGAATGCATTATTAAAGTATATGCATTAAAATAATATAACAAAATTAAAGAAAAATAAATGTATCCCAATGTTATCTTTGCTGTACAGTCCCAAGTTTCTCATATATCCCATACTGAAAAAAAACACACAAATTTTTCAGTTATTCTCTTAACTATTAGTTCTTAGGTAACAACTATTCATTCCCATTTAAGTACACTAAGTTTGGATTCACCCTATCCCTCCTCCAAAACTTCCAAGATTACATCTTACTGTATCTAGAATTTAACGTATCAGGACACAGACAAAGCCAATATCAGTTTGCTAAATTGTTGCTATATCTTTCTCCACATTCTTAAATCTACAAGGGATAAGTTGCCACTTTGTCTTGACATAAACAATTTTCTCACCTCTTAAATCACTTATATTTGTGGTCTGCCAAGTCAAGCTGGAAAGCATGACTGAACTCTTTAAATTATTGGAAAGACAACAATAAAAATCTGATATGGTGGAGATATGTGTAACCAGGCACATCAATATATTACCGCATAAATTTGATGTGAAAGAGCAAATAACTTCTATTCCCTCTTTTGATGGATGCCAGGACACTTTACCTCAGCCTTCTGACAGATGGAACGTGCTCAAATTTAAGTAAATTTCACTGTCTGATTTCATTGTCAGGAGAGATTTTGCTCTGGAGTGATAAAGTAAATAGGTCTGTCATATTAAACTTCGCTGAGGCATGTCATATATATGACAGAAAAGACCTAGGGGTCCAGATAACAATAAGTGAGAAAGGTGAGCCAGTAGAATGTCATATCTGTCAACCTGCACTAAGACTAGGATCGCTACATACTGTCACTTCACTGAGGTTGCTGTTACATAGAGCCATGCTGATAACATCTAAAATTTTAGAATTTTAAAATATATTTTCAGTGAATGTCTGGAGAGCAACAAGCATCCTAGAGGAAAAATAAAGAGTGAACAAAACAGATTTGAAAAATGTACCATCTATTGGAATGAAAAGCTCATCTCTTCAGGACACTTTTAGAAAACAGCACAAACTGAATCATTATTTTGTTTCTTCCTGATAGCCTTATAGAAATACGCACAACATAAAAACTGTTATTTTCTCAACACAGTTCTGAAACACATTTTGTACTGCTGGTCATTTCTTGCTCCTCTGGGGAATGTCTATCTTCTTCCGAGAAAAAAAAGAACTCACAGTTTGGCTCTGAGATGACCTTAGATGGAAAGATTAGATTACCAGTTTGAAATCCACACTCATTTCATCTTCTAGATCTTTTTATTTAATTCTTTTAAAGACAGAATAACCTAAAACAGCACTGCGTTTAGCTGATTATTTGTATTTATTTTTATTGTGCCTTCCAGGAAAACGAGACAAGCAGTTATCTCCTATGGAAATGGTAGGATGAAAAAGAGTAGGTTACCCAGGAACTATGCAAGAACTATTTTGCAATAAAAAACAAAATAATAACAAATACATAATTACTACTATCCAAGATACTATAGATGGTGATTCAGACTTGATTGCTCAATTCAAAATCACTACTGACGTCTGGAACCACTCTTTCAAGAACTTAGCCAATACAAATTATGGACTCTCTTGAGAAGAGTACTAATATGTTTTCATACCATTGTACATATGACACCACTTGAACATTATATTCACAAGAAGGTGAAGGCAAAACATACGTTCCTTTCCTCCATGTTTCTTACCTCCTCCTGCTTCTTCACCACTGTTTTGGGGATTAGAGAGCTAGGTGAAAACTTAACAGTGAAAAGAATAGCTGCCTCTTTCTCGCTTTTATGAGTTTTCCATTTTCTGTGAACTCTGTCAATTGGATTTCGCTTAGTGTGTCTTGTTTGCTTAAATCACAGCCTACTGGCACAGACATAATGTTGTCTCTAGTCACATTTCAGCCTAATTCATTGAATTAGGCTGACTCAGACTTACGTTTCAGTCCCAAACTCCTGAACTAGCACTAGTAAATTCATGTGGGAGGTAGTGGTTTGACCAGTAGACATTGTTAAATAATGCTGTCAATACCAGAGGTAGCCAGAATACTTAGAAAAAAAAAAACCCCAGACTTCTACTATGACAAACTTCCAAAATCACTGTCCTGATGGTGTTACTCTTGAGAAGGTGATGGATTACATGATGGATTTAGGGTTTGCTATGGGTATTGACTACCTTTACTCTCTTGATACAGTCCTTTAAGTCGTGGAGTACCTCTAGAAATATTCTGATGTTTAGAGGTCTTCAGTCTGCCGTGGTTCGCAGAGGTTTCTTGGCACTTTGTAGGATTAAGATCTTTCTGAATAGCCATGGCAGGAAAGAGAAAAATGGTATTGTAATACCAATGCCTATTAGATACGATCGATACCTGGTTGATTTTCAACCCTCAACTTTGGAAACAGCTTCTCCTAGTGGCCTGTCAGAGGGTGTAATCGTTAATTTAATTAAGTCTTTTTAGTTGTGATAGGCCTATGTATTATTAACTGATCATGGTTGTAAGTTGTTTTCTTTCTGTGATACATCATCAACGTTGCTTTTTGCATATCTGTGTATCTTGCAAACGCCTAAAGGCTTTCAGAGAAGCTTTCCTTGTTAAAAATATGGACCATTGCTTTGGCCTGCCATAAAAAGAGTAAAAGGAGAGGAATACATGGACCGATATTCTAATATGTGCATACACACAGAGATGAAAACAGCAAAGCTGACAAAGGGAAAGTTAAGAAATTATGATGGAAAACAAAATATAAAAAAAATACTTCAGTTGAAGTCTTACTTCAGAACATTTACACAATAAATTACATTTCAATGGTGTAAAGAAAAACTGAAACAAAACTTTCAGGTCATCTTGGCCTCTAGAAACAAATTGTTTTAGAAGACTTCAGTGCTTTCTAAGAGCACTTCTTTTCAAATTCAGAAGCATGCACAATAAAAGGAAAGAGCAGTGAATATTTTCAAATTATCAAGTTTGACTTCTTGTTTGTTAGTGAACATAAAATAAAATTGTTCAGAGATTCGAAGAAGAGATTCGATTATTCATTTACTCAAATTTTAATAGCAAAATTTTTGTTTAAAACACACTTATCCTAATTAACGCATTTGCAGTGTCCATGATTTACGGTGCATGAGTCTAAAAGAAATAATGATTTACATTATCAAGCAGAGACGAGTCATCTATTTTAATATAAAAAGAGGAGAGCAAATTATTACGTGGCATTTATGCCGTTTTAACCTGCAGGCACTTGAAGACTGAGCATTTTGGTGTTATATATTAACTATTCAAAAATTCTTACAAAAGAAAAATGGCACAATAGAACCTTTTGCTGCATGCATTTCTCAAGATGATCCTACATCTGCTCAAAGGTCATACCATCTTTTTCAAAAGTGAAAGAAACAGACCAGTTTTTAAGGCCTCTAAAATAGATTAAAATGGTAAATTGGGTCAATTTTCATGATCTTTTAGGCCTATATGGGAATCACTATAGTTCTATTGAAAGACTAAACATGGATTAAAATAATTTAATTTTACCCAAGGAATATGAATATATATAAGCATTAATGATTGAAATAACTGACAACACAACCTATAATGTTTAGGGAAGGTGACAGTATGCAGTATTAGCTATTCCTTCAGTGTCTAAGATAGTAGCTATTACCCAAAAACTTTGTTCTAATATTTTTAGTGATTTAGTGATACTTTGTGATTTCTTTTTTACAGAGGATTTCTCTGAGGCTCTTCAGAAGAAAATCTACCTTGTAGTAAAAAGGTGCCACTGTAAGTATTTTAGCGTGGATAAAATTTGAGAACAGCAAATTCTAACTATCACCACTTTCCAGCACAGGACAGCATCCTTTCTTAAGACAAAACCGACATAAACATGGCTGAAGTAAACATGGCTTTACTTAGAGCCTGAAACAGGGTCTAGGATTCTGTTTCTAGCTTTGACTCGGGAGAATTCTACTGACAGCGTTTTGAGGACTACTGTCTCTCACCATATTGATGGGTACCACTGAAAACAGTCTGGCCTAATCCTCTTTACACCTTCCCTTCAGATACTTATTGATAAGATTGCCTCACTCAGGATTGCTCCCTCAGTCTTTTCTTCTCCAGGATGAAGAATCTCAGCTCTCTCAACCTTCCCTCATATAAGAGGTGCTCCAGTCCCATAGCTATCTTATTGGTCCTCTGCTGGAGGGCTAATACCAAAATTAAGTTCTGTGAAATTAAAAACATGTGGATGAGGATGATTTGATTCATATACTGTATGTGGATTTCCAGATACCTTTGGTTAAAAGTCTCTGACCAAAAGCTTTTAAGACAGCTTAAGCAGCCACTGCAGAACAGGCAGCTCCTTAATTTTATAGAGAAAAAAAAGAAAGAGCAGAACAAACTGGGGGCAGCTGCAGTGGAGGGAAGTTAGTAGCAAAGTTCTACATGATCTGTGCTGAGACATGTGCTATTTTACATTATTCACAAATAAACTCATAAATGGCTACGAACTGAGGTGAGAGATGGCATTGATAATTACACAGCAATAATATCTGTCAAGGTAAATAAATGTAAAGAAAAATCAGCTGTGATCTCACATTGGCTCCTTTGATGGTAATTTTCTATTTCAGACAGAGATCTTGGTGTTATGATGAATAATTCCATGAAAAGCTGTTCAGTAGTGCTCAAAAAAAGCAAACTAACATTAGGAATTACTAGAAAGGAATAAGAAATAGCAGAAAACATCCATATAGTCTATCCAGTATATAATGAATGCATGATTCACTCATAATTCTTGAATGCGGATGTAGTTCACTTTTCTTATTTCAAAAAGATTTAATAGTAGTAGTAGTGGAATAGTAGTGGAATAGCAGTGGGAAAAAAAAATCAGACAAGAGCAATAAGGAAATTAAAAATACAGAACAACCCTGGACAGGAACAACCAAAGACAAGAGGATTCCTCAAATGGCTGGGGATGGATAAGTGAAACATAAGTAAGGGGGCTACACACTAGAAATTTACAAAATCTTAAATAGCAAAGAGAAGGATTTCCCCCTACACATTCCCTGTCTCTTCCAGTGTCAACAGAAAATGAAATGAGACTTGAAGGAGTTAAATTCAAGAAAAGGTATAGAGTTCTTCATTCAAGACAAAGCTGACTTGTGGACCTTGCTGCCAGAGGATATTGTGTACGCGAAGGTCTCATAGCTGTAATGGTCGTGTACCTGAGACATAGGCTCACTTCAAGTTACTAAATAGGTATTAGTCACATTTAGCTCAGGAAATATTCTGGGCTGCAAAGAAGTGGAAACTGGAAGAGTACTGAAGAAATATCACGTGTGCTTGCTCTTTTCTTACTCCAACCAGGTGAATGCTGGAGCCAGGCTACATGAAGAATAGAAGCTGACTAGTATGATTGCTCATCTACTCAAATATGTATATGGTGAAGATTTCAAAACCAGGGCAAAAAGAATGTAATTAGTTTTGTTTATAGACAGATTTTTGTAGCATTCTTTTCACCTTCACTTCTCAAATACAAACTCCTGATAAATCATCTTTCCTTCAGAACAGAAAAGGTATAATGTGGGTATGCCTGAATTTTGAATTTTTCAATTCTGTCTATAACTCACCAGGTGGAAAGAAGTCATTTTGCACTTTGAGTATTACCCACCAGCATCCATTTCAGACAAGAGGGAGTGAATAGAAGTCTCAGCATGAAAAGTAGACAAAAGTGAAGACGATGAGGAAGAAAACAATAGCTCCTACCTGGACTGTTTAGATTGAAATATCAGCCTTCAGGAATACACTACCATTCTCTGTTCTGCCCATTTCATTTTCACCAGAGATGCACAAGTGTATGAATAAGAGTTTACTTGTGAATTAACGATTTTGATGGAGACTATTACAGTAGAACATTTGAGAAGAAAAATATTATGAAGAGAAACAAAATGAAGTTGTATTGTAAAGTTACCTGGCATTTTTGCAAAAGCACAGCTATGGAAAGCTGATTTTATTTACTAGAGGAAAAAAAGGTACTTTGATTCAGAAAAATTACTGTGCTTGTTTTAAAACTCAGCTATTCTTCTACTAGAAGGTTTTGATTTTTGGCTAATTAAGAGTAGAATGTCTTAAGAAGGCATAATGTGTGAAGCATAAACAGAAATGTCATTCTTAAGTAAGTTGTTTGTTAACCCAGTCCAATACTCTTCCCAACAAAGAAGGAAAGATAGGAGTGACACTTGAAATCCTCAATCTAGGACACAGCATATTATGTCTGCAAAAACATTCCATTTGCCAAACCAAAAACACTGACCTAAGAGATGTGTTACGTATAATTACAAGTGATAACTATCTTGGAACTTGTTAACTACATTTCTGTCTCAGGGACAAACAAAGCAATCAGGGATTGTTCTCCAGTCCAGAGACCAAATGGCAAAGTCTGCTGCAACCAGCTTGCACAGGGTTGCCCAGGTCTCCTCTGTGCTCTATATTGCCCTTGATACCCTAATGATTCATTTTTATATGTTTATTCCAGGTGTTTTGAAATAAAAACACGGCATTATGTTGCAGCTTGCAAGAGTAGCTTACTGCAGCATGAAAGAGATAATATTCCAAGTCCTAGGGTGTTAGAAAATAACATATGGAGTAGCTGAGGGTTCAAAATCTGCTGAAAGAGGGCTGAAGACACGTGAAGAGTTGAAAGCTAAAACTGAGTCAGCCTTGCTTAACTCGTCTATGGCAGTACCACGTCCATGCAGTCAGTACCTGCAATCCCACAAGCCACTCCTGGGATCTCAGAGTGCTGACAGCTAGTGGGCAGTCAAGGACCCACTGTATGAGATAGCATCCCGAACAGCCTTATGCAGCAAGTTGGCTGTAGCCATTGGTCTGCTCAGCATCTGTCCAGACACGGTCCCAGGATTATGTGGCTTTGCTTTGAGCTCTTCCTCACCTGACTACCAGAAATGACAAAAGTGAGAGACATCTTATCTAAACCTTTAATTAATGTCTTTAAAGTGTTGCTCTAAAATTCATGCCTAAAGGAAAGAGTTGATTTTGAGATGCAGATATGACTGCATTTCTACATACTTCTGCACCTCCTGATTTCAAGTTTATATATCTTTGATGATCTTTCTCAGGCTAGCACAGGGTCTAAGATGAACCTATGAAGCTGACGGGAAATACAAACTGAATGCCTCATGTCCAGAATATAAAACACTTTGCCTTTGTGCTGTGGTCTTTTTAATTTTAGGCCTGACTTATAAAACTAAGATGTATAACACTGAGGATCAGCCTAGAACTTTGGCCTATGATGCATTGTCTGTGAAATTCTCTTTTTCCCTTTTGCTATTCCTTAGTGCTGTGGTAGATGAATGAGTGGATGTATTATGTGTGTATATATGTCTGTCATCCTCAGTGAGTGTGTCTGCTTCTGTCCTTGACTTACTTTTCCTTTTTCTTCATCTTGCTTTTTTCTTTCTTTTTACAATATCTCAGTTCTAGTCAGACCCTCTCTGTTCAACACTTCTTTTATTCCTAGAACACTCATAATGCTATTCAAAGAATATCTGTACAGAAGGAATAGACAGAATACAAACAGAGTGCTTACTACTGTGTAAATGATGTGCTCCCTGAGATTTTTTTTCATGCACTGCACACACTGTTGTCCTTCAGTTAAATTATGAAATAAAAAAGAAATATATCTACCTTTCTTTAGAATTCTTCAAATAAGTTTGAGCAATTATCACTATATTGTCTTGTTAGGTTGAAACCAGTAATAAAAAGGCTAGAAATAACAAAGACATAGACTTTATAGGAAATATGAATGTGTCAGGTTCTTCAGGAACTGACAAAAGCAGTATGCTTTACAGAGAATAGGTTACCAAGAAAAAGCCAGAAAACCTCCTATCTTATCCTATGCACATTAAGATTCTTGAGAATATTTCCGACACATGCAAAAAACCTTTTAACTTGGCATATTATAATTAAGAACTACATAATGTTAGTCTCCCACTAAAAAATTACTTAGGTCACAAATGCCCAGCTCCTATCCTCAACGGATGGAAGGCTTTGTCTGAGCCAATGGTGAAAACAATATTCTTGTTCCTTTTAAAGGATTTCATCCTCTTCACTGGCTAGAGGATGAGTAGAATAGCCTCTATGACTGACTACTTGTATGGCAACATCTTGAGAAGAAAACCTCTCTTTCCTCTTATACCTACTGTGATTTCAACAGGATTTGATTTGGGAATTTCTTGAGGGTACCACAGTAATTGTTTTTGGGGCCTGGGAATAGGTTTTCTCCTCATGGCAGGATCAGGTCAGTTGAGAGAGGGAGATTGCTTGGGGATTTTGTTGTTATTCCTGTTTAAATAAATTTCCTACAGCAGTGTACAAATTCAGTGTCATGTAGGAGGTTGTAAATACATTTTGGTTTATAGTTTCATAGATGGTCCCCACCCTTGTACAAGGAAGGCATCCCTAACCTTGAGTGAGTGTGGCAGAGGGCCACTACAGTGGCTTGAGCCTGGAGCACTGAGAAGAGGCTAAGGAAGCTGCGCTTGCTCAGCCTGGAGAAGAGGCTTCAGGGGATGGAAGAGCAGTTCCCAGAAGCGCCTAGGGAAGAGCTTTCCTAGTGATATGTTGCACGAGGACAGAAGACAATAGGCACACAACTAAATTTAAACAGGAAAGGTTCAGAATTGGGAAGAATCAACTGGATAAATCTCTGAACATTCTGGGCTGGCATCACAGATGACCCTGCTTTCAGCAAGAGGCTGGAGCCTAGAGGCTGCCTGAGGTTCTTTCCAGCCTGAATTATTCTATGTCCAATGCCCATAGC
>JAUBNY010001047.1:1314288-1333501 GCA_032275445.1 Crypturellus soui
TTTATTTGAAGATTGATCAACTTCCAATTTAGGCTACATCCTTTTTACCATGTTTGCACAGAGGAACATTGGGACATGTTTGCACAAAGGAACATTGGGACATCATAATTACTGGCAGTGTCTATTTCCAAAGTTCATTTCCTTGCATTGCAAAAGAGTCCCTGGAAAATCCCACTATCAGCAAGAATCTAGATATTATTTCAGGTAAAGATTTATCATTGTGTCACAGAATCTATTTTAAGCAAATTTATTTTTCTAATTCATTTCAGAACACATCTGTTTACCTGGAGAAAACAGGAGAAACAGGAGAAAATATCACTCTCAAATTTCTCATTATAATCACAATATGTTATTCAAAAATCTTCTTTATGAGTCTTACATAGTGGAGAATATTATAACATTTATTATTCTAAGCAAACATCTAGAACTTTTAATACTATTAGATTTTTTTTCCTTAAAAAATATGAAGTCTAAAGAATTTTTCACTAAGACCACTTGATTTTTCCAGAGATCATTGCTATCCTTTTTGTCTTTTTGAAACCCAGACTGCAGGGTATTGGTCTGCTAAGTACCTTCTTTAAAGTTTGAATCATGGTTTCCATTTCTGGATCTGTATCTATGCCCACCTGGTCATTTATATACAATTTAGATACAAGCTTAATTAAGGAAATATAGATATCTATAATTTCTTTGCACTAGAAATTGCACTCGCAGTACAAATAGCAAGCTGAATTGTCAAGAGACGAGAGGCACTCACAGCAATAGGCTACTGAGAAACATCTAACTAAATTGTTATTTTGAGCTAGATTAGAATCTCTCTAAGTCTAGGTTAAAAGATTTGTGAAGTATTGTGAGAGCACGGAGCTGCTGAAGTGTCTCACCCTGGCAGCTGCAACTCAGTGTGCTGAGATGGAGAAGATGTAAGAGGAGGTGAGCAGCTCTATCAGCTGTTCAAACATCCTCATAGCAGCCTGACAATAAATTTTCCACTTCATTCAGCCAAACAAAAACAAGACTCACATCTATGTCTATCTGTTTCTGGCTTTTTTACTAAAACTCACAAAATAGAATATTAATTGTATTAATTGTTTTTAGTTCTTCTCCACTAAGAACGGGAAAAAAATAACAAACATTTCCTTTTCTCTTGTGAGTGCAGAGAATACTCAACTATTTGTCAATGACTGACTACCAGGATGCTTGATGAGAAAGCTAATGCTAACAAACAGCTCTATCACACAACCCCCTAGCATATTTATTATCTATACTTTTGAAAATAATGCTAATTCCCCTTTTTTTCTGAAAGTTTTCTTATTGAGCATAGTTGTTGAAATACTGATACACAACTGACAAGTTTATTATGCTGCATCAAGAATTTAATACGATAATGATTATTTCTTATATGGTACACAACAACCATTATTTCATTCCATGTATACTTAGGTATATATTCCAGATAATCTCAGTGTGATTTGAAATTAACATTCAAAAGCGCAAAGAAAAGAGTTCACATATTTGTACCTTGTAAGAGCAGGAATACCCTGCTTCCGTCTTGACTCATTCTTAGGCAGTTCTCAAAAATCACCTTTAAATATCCTCCGTTCATCTAAATAATGCTTATAATGGCTCAAGTTGCAAATACATTTCTTGGCAAAAAGAAAATCTACATTTTCCTATCACTCTATTTAAAATTACTCATGTATTTTGATGAAAGTGAAAAGAGCCTAATTGCCTGCTTCAGAGCAAATACACTGAATTGCAGCTGAGAGACAGTGCATGAAGAAACTTCCAAACAATCCAAAATGTCTTTTTGACAGTGGAAGCACAGAAAAACCTTTTCTTAGGTAAACCAAACTGTGTGCTTGGCCCATGGATATGTTATTCATAGCTAACCTCATGTGCTCTTTTATATGTCTTGGCACTCTATATGTTCTTCTCTGTCTTACTGCTTTATGCAAACATCTTGTTTTACAACAGAGCACTGGTACAAGACACTTTCCATACTATGTATAGAAAGCTAGTGAAAGAACATTTTCACAATAATGCTTTCAGTCCTGAGGTCCCCACCAAATTACTGCCAAAACTAAAAAATACTGGTATGAGAAAGGTAACAGGATCTAGGAGGATGGATAGCAGCAAAAAAGAGAGCAAGTGCAGAAAGAGGGCATATTTTGGATGAAGGGCGGCAAGGCATATGATTACCTTTCTGTGTCACCTTTTTTTTACACCTAGGTAGGGTCTTTTTATTTTTATTTTTTGGGCTTTTCATATATTTCCATCCATACGCCTACAATACCAACTAGGGTGTAGGTCGAGCCTTTAGCTCTTCCCTCCCTCCCGGACAGACCCCTCCTCTATTTCCCTCCTTTGCTAACATCACAAACACTGGGGTCCTTCCCTCTGGACTCTTCCTCTTGCAGCAGTCACTACTTCCCCTACCTACCGACATCCTCATAGTAGAGTAAATGTGGGTGCTGCTGCTTGTAGGGCACTGTAAAAGGAGGTAAAAGGTTGCCGGGTTCCTCCGGATGAACCAGAGGGACAAAAGCAGCCAGGGAGATAAGGGGAGCCTGAAAAACAGGAACATCTTCTGCATGCATCAGTCTCTGATTGGCTCCCTTACGGCCGTTAAACCCATACAACAATAGAGCCAAGGGATTGGCTGCTGGCAGGGCAGGGGAGCCCGCGAACAGCACGGAACAATGCATGCTTGGGGGCTATCTATATGCTCCACGGAACAATGCATGCTTGGGGGCTATCTATATGCTTGTAGCTACAATAAAGTTGCTTCTGGTTCTTAACCCTGAGCCCCTCCTCTTTAATGCATCCACAGTCGCTGCCAGCAGGTAGATGGCAGATGTTGGAGGCAACTCATTTACTAGGAGGTCATCACATCCCCAGGAGAAGCAGTAATCTCTTTCCCATGGCAACAGTAATTCTGCTCTTATAAAAACGTTCAGGCAGTGGCATGCGGGATTTGGAAAACTCTTGGACCTAACTAACGATGTAATGTAATTCTGCCTGGAAATGTCTAACTGTAGTCTGCATTTGCAAAGAACATTTCTCATGTGTAGTCCTCTCTTCAACTGTTTCTATATATGGCTTGGGAACTTTTGCATAAGCTGTTGGAAATGAAACACCAGCTGTTGGAAACTAAAAAACTTTTTATTACTTCCTGTGCAGAAAAGTTGAGTGTTCAACACCTGTAACTGCACACACCATTCTAAGTAGCCCAACTTTCCATTTTTTGAATGCTTAGTCTAGTCTCCATCTAGTATAGTGCCTAGGAAATAATGTTCTTTCTTTTTTTCCCCCCTCTGTAGATTAAGCCACAAAATTAAAGGTTTTTAAGACAATTCTGCCATAAAATATTGACAGTCCTTTCTTGGAATCATATTCTGAAGAACTGACAGCTGTGTATCTGACTTTTACTTGGTCCACAGAAAGAAAACATCAGCTATCTTGTACTATATTTGATATATATTCTGATCATTTGAAGTTTTTTCACTTAGGAATCAGTTTACTTGGGATTTTTCAGTGTTTACTTTTCATAAGATTTATTACTGTGTCCCTAAATAAGGGAATTAGCAGAGCTTGAAATGACTAACCATTTCTCATAGAACTAAGAACCTGCTAGTCTTATTTGTGTATTTCATTTTAAACATGCAACATTATTAATATCTGAAAAAAATTACAAAGAGTAAAATGACAAAACTGCATTATTGTTGTTCAAACCAAAAGAATTTCTAATGCATAACAGAAAAGAAAACCAAAGAGAAGCTCAATGCATAATAAGCAACTAAGTAAAAACAGTCATTTTGTCTTTCTACAATGAAAAATGAAAACATTGCACTCCAACACTATTTACAGAAGACTATTAGAGCAACTATTTTCATTACAAGTGTAAGAGTAGGAATAAATTATTACTTAGTCTTGCTTTCACATCTCACATTTCTCAAGCCAAAAATCTGCTATCTACATTATAGGAACATAAGGCAAGTCAGGGAGAAAGTTTTCAAGTGGATGCAAGATTGACAGGAGCCAGGAACCTTTGCTGTGCACGATGTGAAGAGTCCATGAGATACTCCAGTCCTCCAGTAACTTTCAAACCCAGGTAGTAGTTGGTGAGGGAAACAAAACACATTATGCTCTCAGAGTTTTTATATACACGCTTGCTAGGCTTCTAAACAGAGAAAGAGCATTAGGAATCCATCTTAACACCTTTAAAAGCTGCAGCATCTGTTTTTTCTCATGTTAATTTGTATGTGTGTGGCACTTAAAATTTTCAAAATGTTGCACCACTCTTGGTGAACTGGCAGAGCTTTTATGAAGTGCAAAGATGTTGTCACCTCATTTTAAAGATGTGGAAAGACAGATCGCAAATAGGATGACCTATCTGAACCTGCATAGTCTATCAGGGGAAGAGCCAGCAATCAAACCTGAAAACTTCAGTATTCCATCTGTTCATTATACCACTTCCCTTTTATTCTGAAATTACTTTTATTCCTCTTTCCGACTCCTACTGTTCTCATCAGCTGTCCACATTATTTGGCCTGTTTCTGTTGTCCTCCTACTCTCAATCTGCTGGTATGGCTTTCAAATAAATACATTAATCTGTGGATTTGCACTTTATATGCAAGGAGATTATTAAAAAGAATCATGATCTATAACTTCTCTTTCTTTATCTGATCTTTAGACTATTTGGTATTCTTACAGGATTGGATGCCCCAACCTCTACCTCTGAGTATTCATACACATAATACAGCGACAGTAAAGAAGAGTTCACTCAGTGTGGTGAACAACAGTTTTTTGGGTGTCACAATTTGAGATTCACAAACTGTTCTTCACCTAGTAGATTAAACAAACAAACTTCCTTTTTCTAACCCCTTTTTCATCAATCTTTCTCTTCATTCAGAACAGATTCAAAACTGAATAAAAACATAAAATTTCCTGTCATCCAAACACTACATCTGATCATATGTTTAGAAATTATGTCCAATATCATTTTATTGTTTTAGCTTCAACAAATCTAACTACAGTTTTGAAAAGTCACTTCCAGACAAGATTTACAAACAGTATGTTTTGCAAATGTAACATGGGGCAGTCCAATACGTCAAAACTTAAGATAAGCTAAATGTAAGACAGATAAACTAAACTTAAACTAAAAAACTTAAGATAAACTAAAGTAGTAATAAACTAAAGGAATAGATAAACTAAAGAAATAGATGAACTAAAGGAACTTAACGAAGAGTTCTCATCAACTGTTGCTTGAAAATGATTAAGTTTCAACAGTTCATTTTCCAAAGGCAAGGCACGTGAAGAATGCTTTGAACGAAAAACTTCAAATCCATTCAGCCGTTCAGTAAAATGTGAGGGACTTCTTCCCTCCCCAACTTATTTGACAGATTTCCAACTCTCCAGCTGTATCTATGCAATACTTTGCCGCCAGATGTAAGCCGCCTCTGCCTTCACTTTGACCCATCCAGACATCATGTAGTTATTTTAGCATGACAGTTAGTTTGATCCAATGCATTTTTCTTTTAAGCAGATTTTAATTTGCTTTGGCTAACACCACACTATTCAAGTTAAATGCCTTCCAGTTCAAAGCTGCATCACACTACATACATTAGCAGTAACTACAAAGCCTTACTGTAGTGAAGGTGGTAACAGTAGGACATGAATTTTTAGGCTGCAATGTTTTCAAAATTATCAGGAATTACCCAAACAATTAACAAGACTACAGAAAGGAAAAGAAAAAAAAAGTGTTCTGCCAGGAGAAGGATTATCTTTATTACCCAAAGAGAGTAGAGATTACAACCAACTTTAATTATCTCTTTCCTGTTCTCACTCCAATTATTGCATTCCACAATGCTATACTTGTTGCCTAGGTCTGTAAATATTCCCTTTTCACAACAGTGTTTTCCACAAAACTGTTAGGCAGATAGGGCACAGAAAATATTTTGGGGGGTTAACTGTAGAATCTTAGGGAAGTTTAGGTCGGAAGGAACCTCCGGAGGCTATGTAGTTCAACCCTTGCTCAAAGCAAGGGCAGTTAGATTTGATTATTCAAGTTATTATCCAATCAAGTTTCAAATATCTTTTAATATTAAAGTCTGTAGAAGATTTTCTTTCTTCTTTTTTTTTTTGATAATAAGAGCGGGGGGAAAATATCTTAGACAATATAAAACAGCAATCAGTGACACAACATAGCATAGAAACTTATTTATTTTAGAAATTCCATAGCTGCTCTTGATATTTGAGCTGATTAGCTATTATTTCCTTTTCCTAAAGCAGCAAGCAATTGATCAGACATCAAGAATAACTGTATTAAATTGTCATGCAAATTTTCAGCTGAATCCATAGTCCTTTTGTGAAACTCTTCCATCATTAATCCAGAACACAGGCTACAATAAATGTATTTCTCTTTTCTTTTTCATCTTTTTCTTTGCAGAGCCAAGAAAACATCAGATAATTTCCTGCTAGCAATTTTCTTTTTCCTTTTAACAGCTGGATACTAGACAGGCATATATCTGTTCATAGCATCTAATTTTTAAAAGGTAATTTCTTCAATCTCTACTTTGTGAATTGCCCAATCAGGACAATGCAAAGAAGAATTACTTTCTAAAATATGGCAAAGTGAAAGTCATGATGCAATTTATCTATTGAAGATATAAGGATGAATCTTGGAGCAAATAATATAATCACTATAGAACTTAAACAAACCTAGTTTATGAAAGTAGACACGCTTCATTTCCTATTATAATCTTTATCCCATTGACATTCCCAAAATTCTAAAATATTTATTTTAAAAATCTGCTGACCTTGGCTACGTTTTCTATATATATATTCTATATTTCATCAACATTCAGTTGTGGCATAAATTACTAATATTTTCTAAGTAAGTCAATACTATAGATAAATATATCTATGGATCTATTTTTAGATGTTAATTCACCACTTTATCTTTAAAATGAGGTGGGTTTTGTTCAATGGAAAGAAGAAAGGCTTCAAAACATTGTCCTGCAGCATTGTATGTCCACACTTCTTAACTTTATCAGGTGATATTTCATTTCAGACTGATGAAGAATTCAGGCCACACACAGAGATAAATCTATACCCTCCTTACTGCTCTGTGGCAATGCAGTAGTGCATTGCTAGACTTATTGGGTAGGATGGATTTAAAGAAAATTTGCATTTACCAATGTCCAAGTAGTGGTAGGAAATCAATCGATATGTCACTGGGTCAATTAGTCAAAATCTTCCCTGTTGAACTAGATGCTTATGCCATAAAGTTTCACTGTAACGCTGGGAAAGTCACTTAATGAAACCTTTAAATCAACTATTGATTTGAGGTATTTTCACATGAAGTTTCTGATAAGTCTGATTTACAGAAACACACAAACAACTCTAGTCAGCTAGATACGTACAATTAACATTTAATCATGTATGATGTAAAATACCTAAAATTTAGCATTGAAATTTTTTCTGCCTATTTTTCCATAGATTAAAAAGGAGACAGCAAAAATCAGTGGTCTTTATGACACAGGAGCAAGACTCTAGGGAAGCAGAACCCAATGGATTGCAATCATTTCAGAAAAGCTGCGAATTTGGAAGAGCTAACACCAATAGGAAATGTCTTTCTCGGAAAAAAAAAATGGAGAGCAGAGCACTTAAAAACAACTTCTTCTTTGCTCTTATTAATCTTGATCACACAATCACAGAATGGTTAAGCATGGAAGGTAACTCTAGAGGTGATCTAGTCAAATGCCCCTGCTCAAGCAGGGAGACGTAGAGCACGTGGCAGAGGGGCCCGACTCCACATAGGGCTCTGCGCTTTATCACTACTCTAACCCTAACTAACTCTAACCCTAGGAAAGGGGGTGATGTGGACATGGACTCATAAAGGCAAATGAAAACTGAGGGACAAAAGTTGTCATAGGGGCAGGCTTCATGTTGAACTGCATATTGTTTTATATGTCCGTTGCAGGACATAAAAATGGACATATGAAAGGACATATATTTGTCCTTTTGCATGTTCCACATGGGGCTCTGCACTCTCTTACTGCTCTGACCCTAAACCTAAACCTAACCCTATCCCTAAGAAAGGAGATGACGTGGAAACGAACTTATCAGGCTAAAGGAAGACTGAGAGACAACAGTTGGTCTTGCTGTTGCACTGCATGTCCTTTTGCATGTCCTTTGAAGCTGCACACAACAGAAGGCGCTGCGTTTTATAACCGCCATAACCCTAACCCCAACCTTAACCCTAAGAAAGCTGGTGATGTGCACATGGAAACACCATGCCAATGGAAGACTGAAAAACAAAAGTTGCCATACATGTCCTTTTACATGTCCTTTGAAGCCACAATCCACATGGGGCCCTGTGGCTTTATCACCACTCATACCCTAACCCCTAACCCTAGCAAAGCGGTTGACGTGGACCTGGACACATCAGGGCAAAGGAAGCCTGAGAGACAAAAGTTGCCGTAGGAGGAGACTTGGGGTTGCCCTGCATGTCCTTTTAAATGTACTTTACAGGCACATACTACATGGGGCTCAGAGCTTAATTATTGTGCTAACCCTAATTCTAACCCTAACCCTAGCAAAGAGGGTGACGTGCACATGGACACAACGTGCCAATAGAAGACCGAGAGGCAAAAGTTGCCATATTGCTGACTTGCTGCTGCCCCACAAGTCCTTTTGCATGTGCTTTACAGCCACAGTCGACATGGGGCTGTGCGCTTCATGACTGCTCTAATCCTAACCCTAACCCTAGGAAAGGGGGTAACATGGACACGCACTCATCAAGTCAATGCAAGACTGAGAGACAAATTTGCCATACGAGCAAACTTAGTGTTGCCCCTCGTGTCCATTTGCACGTGTTTTGCAGCCACAATCCACATGGGGCTCTGCATTTTATCACTGCTCTAACCCTAATCCTAACCCTACAAATGTGGCTAATGCGGATCCCAACTCATCAGGGCAAAGGAAGATTAAGAGACAAAAGTTGCCGTAGGAGCAGACTGGGTGCTGCTCCGCATGTTCTTTTGCATGTCCTTTGCAGGCACACACTACATGAAGCTCTGTGTTTCATCATTGCTCTAACCCTAACCCTAGCAAAGGGGATGACGTGGACACGGACACAACATGCCAATGGAAGGCCGAGAGACAAAAGTTGCCATATGGGCAGATTTGCTGTGGCACCGCGTGTCTTTGCCTGTGCTTTGAAGCCACACTCCATACGGGGCTCTGCTTTATCACTGCACTGACCCTAACCCTACCCGTAACCCTAGATAAGCGGGTGACGTGGGCATGGACTCATAAGGGCAAAGGAGGAGTGATGACAAATTTGCCGTACGGGCAGACTTGCTGCTGCCCTGCATGTCCTTTTGCACGTGTCTTGCAGCCACACTTCACATGGGGTTCTGTGCTTTATCACATCTCTAACCTTAATCCTAACTCTTGCAAACGGGGTGATACGGACCAACGCAAGACACAGAGACAAAGTGCTTGTATGGGCAGACTTGGTGTTGTCCCGCATGTACTTTTGCATATGCTTTGCAGTCGCCCTCCACATGGTGATCTGCACTTTGTCACTGCTCTAACCCTAACCCTAAATCTAACTCTAACCCTAAGCCTAGGAAAGCGGGTGAGTTGGACTTGGATTCGTAAGGCCAAAGGAAGACTGAGAGACAAAAATTGCTATATGAGCAGACTTGGTATTGCCCGCATGTCCTTTTAGATGTCCTTGGCAGGCACACTCCACGTGTGTCTCTGCGCTTAATCATTGCTCTAACTCTAACCCTAGGAGAGAGGGTGACGTGGACATAGACACAACATGCCAATGGAAGAACAAATGAGAAAAGATGCACTACGGGCAGACTTGGTGTTTCCCCACATGTCCTTTTGAATGTGCTTTTCAGGCACACTCCACATATGGCTCTGCGCTTTATCACTGCTCTAACCCTAACTCTAACCATAACCCTACGAAAGGGGGTGACGTGGACACGGACTCATCAAGCCAAAGGAAGACTGAGACACAAATGTTGCTGTACGGGTAGAGTTGCTGCTGCCCGGCATGTCCTTTTGCATATTCTTTGCAGGCACACTCCACATGCGGTTCTGTGCTTTATCACTGCACTAACTCTAACCCTAGCCCTAGGAAAGTGGGTGACATGGACCTGAACTCATTAGGGCAAAGGAAGACTGATAGACAAAATTTGCTGTACGAGCAGACTTTGTGTTGCCCCACAGGTCCTTTTAGATGTCCTTTGCAGGCAAACTCCACGTGGGGCTCTGCCCTTCACCATTGCTCTAACCCTAACCCTAGCAAAGGGGATGACATGGACACGGACACAACATGTCAATGGAATACCGAGAGACAAAAGTTGCCGTACGGGCAGACTTGCTGCTGCCCTGCATGTCCTTTTGCATGTGCTTGGCAGCCACACTCCACTTGGGGCTCTGTGCTTTATCACAGCTTTAACCCTCACCCTGATCCTAACCCTAGAAAAGGGAGTGATGTGGACCTTGCCCCTTTAGGCCAATTCAAGACTGAGAAACAAAATGTAAGTGATGAAAGGTGTTCAAAGACTGTTTTACAGACAAAAGTAGTTATTGATATTTAATAATAATAAAGCACTGGAGTTGTTTTCAATGGCTGATATTCATCTCACCCAGTTTGGATGTCCACAATACAGACATTGTACCTAAGTTAGCTATCTGTATTCCCAGTGGAAACAAAATCATATTTTTAGGGTATTATTTGTTTCTATCTTCTCTAGATGTCTAATATGAGCTCATAAATTAAGCATTTGAATTTGGAGAAGTTCAAATGTGCATTCCTACATAATGTAATTTGGAAGTTAGAAGTTAGAAATTCTGCTATTATGCCTCTGCAGTTCCAAAGAGAAGACAAAGGCAGAAAACACAGAAAACAGTTGGCACAATATTGTTCTCTGTACTCATGCTTGGAAATCCTGCACTGTTGAAGGCTATTTCTATAGTAGGAACCAGGAATACAGAAAGAAAGGAGAAATCCTCAGGTAGAAACATGAAGAGGTCAGCTCCAAAGTTCTGAGATTCCAAGAACCATATACCCTGTTTCCTCTTCACCTGGATATCCTAAATTAAGGTGTTAGCCTTTGAAATAACCTTACCAGAAGCACTGCCTAATGATTCTTTTAGATACAGCAGCACTTCTCTAAATTTTCTAAAATGATGCATAATATATATAAATGCCTTAAAGAAAAATAAGCTTGGATGCCAAGAGGCTCTGCACCACAGCAGGCTGCACAATTTCTCTTGGGCATCATCTCCAAGATCTGGATCTCTGGATCACCACACTGTCCTTACCTGTAATGAAACAACTACCACAGGAAACAGACAAGAGAAGAAGTGATATTCATCAAGCAAAAGAAACTGCTTAAGAAGCTCAATCCTAAAGAGAATCTTTCTTTAAAAGATGTAACAGAAAGTGTATGATGACAAGCTAGGCACAATTAGATCAGACACTGTAAAACTACAATCTCTTTATCCCTCTCTAAATATTTTGTGTGCAAAAATTCTCATTTTAACAAAGAGGCACCCCTCAAAAAAAACACCTGGAAAACAAATACACCAACAAACACATCCTTAGGTGTGAGTTAGGAGAGTTGCCAGCAATAGACTATTATGACTGCTGCCTGACTAATAAAAGTTATCTAACAATTTATTTTTATTTCTCTGTTCTTAGTTCCTTCCCATCTTCGGTCTCTAGCTTTATCTTCAGATTTGAAGCAATATGGGGCAGACACAACCTTTTCATTCATCATTTCCTGAAGGGCAAGAGTAGGAGAGTCCCGAGAAACAGCATAGGTTCCTCCACGTGTGAACAGTACAGCAAATGATTAATGAACACTAATGGCACAGCTGAACTCTTATTGACTGAAATTAATCTTATTTGTGCATCTGAGAAAGATATAGATCAATAAAAAGTGAAATAAAATACAGGCATGCATACATACTGTCTCCTGCAAGCATGTAAGTTGATGACAGTTGTGAGCATTATCATCTCTACCCTTCTCTTAATTAAAAACAAAAATTACAAAGCTGCAGGGACCGTAAGGAAGAAAATAAAACCAACTTATTCTTGGAACATTATTGTTTTTTCATTATTGTCAGGTTATTAGTGCTGTCTACCCCTTTTGTCTCCAGCAATGCTATCTTAGGCCACATTATCAAAACATTATATTAAAAAATATATATCTTTTTTTTTTCCCCATGAGCAAGTATGTCATTTTAAGAAGTTCTAAATTAAAATGTTAGGTTATTTCTTTTTTTAATGCATATACATTTTTTCCAAGTAACCTTTAATTATGTATCCACAAGTACCAACTGCCACCCTTCAGACAGTTTATGGAATTAATGATGGTAGAGAACTGAATAAAACAAAGCAAGAAGTATTAATTTATGAGGTCTTGAGTGAGATTTCTTACCTGCTCTGGTCAGATATTTAATCATGCTTTCTTTGTATGCTTCTAATATATAATAGACCTTTTTAATAAGGTTTATATATCACTACAGGCAATGATCATCTGATTTGTCTTGTTTATAAGAAGAGTATCTGGTTGCCTTAATTCTTTTTCATTATAAGATATGATCCTTTTACATTTCATACGTATCTAACAATAGAATGTCACTTCTAGTATTAAATATACTTAAAAGATAACATATTCCCAAAAGCTAATCATTCACTTTTATCTTCAGGCATGATTATACATATCCAAAAGATGACACTTGCAAGGATCCACATTATTAAGCATCCAAATGAGTGAAATTGATGATAAGAAAATATGTGGACATCAGCCTTCACAAGATTAGAGAAGAAGCAACATCAGTAATATTTAAAAAATGAAATTAGCATCACGTTTTGCAAGATGAGCTCCTGCGGTGTTGCAGTTATGCAAAGCTTCATACAACGGAAGGGGTTCCTCTAAAGGCTCTGCTTACAGAGCAATGCAAAGCAAAGGCTCTAGCAGAAAAGGTCACAATCTATGTTGGAGGGCTTTTCTGCAGGGCTAAAGGCAGGAAACAGTTGGAAGGAATGAAGAAATTTCAGAGAGAGTAATAAAATTTTAATAGGTTTTGCATGAAAAGCTGTATAATTGATCCTTTTGTAAAACTGTAAGGCTTCCCTGCAGCCAAACTATGTTGTTTCATAGCATTTTTATTTTCAAATGACTGTTAAATACTCAGTAAGATACATATAAGCAGATCTTTACTGAGATTGGTAAGGAAGAACAAAATTGCATAAAGTACTTCAGTATAAACTCATAAGGTTATTTTTCAAATAGGAAATGGACAGAGGTTAAAAGCAATAACAAATCACAAAGTATTTCTTAATGGTAAGCTGTCAGATAATAATGCATTCTCTTCTCTTGGACTCTGACTGGGTCTTTTCCCTTTCAGAAGGAAAAACTTTCTTAATTTCCTCATTACTCTTATGGAAGCATGTGGAGATTCAAAGGAAAACTGAAATGCATATTAATAAAAATCATTCAGTAAAATATTCAGTATTCTGGAATAGTGGATGAATTCTGAGTTAAGTCCCTACTTGAATCACAATTCCATTAATCTCCACACTAAGGTCACATTGGCTTGCACTCCATTTTAAAACATTAATCTAAATGTCTACTTTTCTATTTCTCACTGCCAAAGCTTTTGAAACTTCTGACTGAGTAGCGGCATTGAACTTCACACACTGAACTTCACAGATGAAAATAGCTTCCTATACAGCTTCTCTTAACAAATGTATCTATCAGTGTAAAACTATAAAGCCAACCAAAGAAAATGCCTGTGACAAGCACACAATTTGCAGCTCTTGCTAGCAGTCTCTCCCCAGGCTGATGGTAGTCATTCATTTTTCATTTCAGCTTCATTCTGCTCTTAGTATGAGAGCTTTGTTACCCTTTTCTAGCTGCATGTTCCTATATAAAATCTGAAATTATGTTCTCATTTATTTGAGATTTGTTCCTGCTAGTGATTTAAAGTGTTGAGCTGAACTACAGTTCTTAATTCTCAGATTTTTCTTTTACAATGAGTTTTATGTTTCCTTCTGCATTAGATTAGTTTCCTTGATATCAGAGTGTGAGCACAGAAAATTATCCCAGTAAGAGGCCAGCTCCAGCAGCAGGCAAAGTCGGCCCTACACTAGAGTGACAGAGTGCTTGTTTGAAAAGGCAACTGCTTGAGAGGAGGGATGCACTGAACACAAAACAAAAATTTTATAAGGACTGGGAACATGCTTGGGCAGGACAGATAGAGGGACCTTACAGTCTCCTGAAACTTGGTGGACTTCCTAGCTTGTAAGAATACATTCTAGACTTTCTTGACCAAAGCAATTATCATCTGTTTAAACTCTACCAAGTCTTCTCAATTCTCTCTATCACCGACACAAAAAATCAGCACTACTACTATCAAGAAGACCTGATTTGGCTCTAACACAAAAATTAACAGTATTAGGAATAAAGGCTTTTGCATTCAACAGGCAGCTTCCTCCACCTTCTTTACTGTTTGCCCATGACTTGCTCATTTCACAGAATCACACAGAATCACAGAATAGTTGAGATTGGAAGGGACCCCTAGAGATCGTCTAGTTCAACCCCCCTTTCACGCTTATCCAGTCGAATATCCTTTTCTGTTGCTTCAAATTACATCTATTTCTGCTGCATTTAAACTACATAAACCACATAACTGAAACACAGGATAATTCAGAAGAGCACAAAAACTGGGCAGATTTTGGAACAATCTATATCAGCTGTGCCCTTCCAAGTCACTCTGTTTTGCAGAAGAGCAGGTCTACAGCAGTGGTAACTCCCATTCCTGTACTACCAGTGTACAGTCTGGGATCTTTCAATCATCATTTTCAAATAATGCTTTTTTTCATACAAATACAAATGCATTTTATTCATACAATATTATTTATATGTCCCTTTTCCTACAAATACACTGGCTGCTCTTGTCTTGGTATCATCTACTATGGCATTTCCTTTTTATAAAGTTTCGACTTTGATAGGAATAAAAATCAAATCATTTGTCATTAGCTTTTACAGGATGTACGCTCCACAGTAGATCTATTCTGACTGACTTTATGATCTTTACCTTAAACTGCAACCCTTAGTAAGCAATCAGCCAACCATGAGCTGACGAAGGTCTGCCATATCTGGAAATAACTAGAGGTAAAGAAAGAAATCCTCACACCTAAGAAATATTTACTGGAAGGAAAATTATTTTGCCTGAGATCTGAGAATCTGTTTATTCTAGTTGATTTTGAGAGAGGGAGACTTGCAGACCAATATCAGTAATACCAGAGGCTAATCAAGCCTTTAAAAGAGAAAATAACAAGTTTGAGGAGGAGAATAGGAGAGGAAGAAGAAGAAAGGAAAATTCCCTTCAGAAGAAAGGGAATCTTCATTGCAGCAAAGGTTATAGGCAATGACTGCAGAGAACATTTTGAGAACAACTCTAAGCTTGAGGAGAAAGTGTGACTTGGAGTAATGCCCTCCAAGGCCCTGCAACTCACATGGGTTCCTGAGCCATCAAGAACACTTGGACAGGTTGAAAGATGATCAGTTAATGCTGCATACCCAAATGTGATTTTACTGTAATACACATGCGTTTTATGCACATATTTTTTGATATGTGTTTGCCTTTTATGCTATCATTGCCTTCAGAAGTTCTTCTCAAAATCTCTCAGGTACAACATGCAGGTTTTAAGATGGAGCATTCCAATGCTCAAAATGACGGGGATTGTGATAAATGAATTTTACAGCTTGTCCCATCTACTTAGAAATCTGCAAGACTGGTTGAATATCTTCTTATATTATGCTTATACATGCTGCCGGCATACTTGCCAAGGAAATCTCCTGCATTACCACATCAGGACTTTCAGCCTTCCCCTCCATATGCCCCCACGAAATAAGGTCATAAAACTCTGCTTATCATTTTACCTAAGAAAAGTCAGTATTTGTGTTCTGTATATAATAGAAGCTAACTCAGCTAGCTGTTTCCCAACTCAGTGTAAGATGTTTTCTCAGATATCATAGCAACTGCAATCTTTAAATTGTTTTTCATGAGGCACACTATGGTGCCAATAAAACCCTAACACACTGCCTGCAAAGTTAGCTACAAAAGATAACAAATGACATTTTAACAGAGAGAAAAGTGTCTGAAGCCAGCATGTAGGTCAAACAAATCAACTGAAAAAAAAAAAGAAAAAAACACCTAATTTTCTTCATTTGTGCCACTCTGACTGGCTCAGCCACAGATGACATGTTTTCCCCTCTGAGTAAGTTGCTGACTGCCTCCTTCAAAAATTAATTGAAATAAGTGCATCCTATAATTTGAAATGAAATAGGCTCAGCAGGTGAGTAAGTTTTGTCAAGACTGATTACTGAGTATTGATTTTTCACCAATTGTACATGTTACGCTCCATGAGGCAACCGTCATGTCAACCTATAACACATAAAATTACCTCAAGCTAACATCCACTGAAAGATTTGTATTTTTAGAGGATTCAGAAGAAAAACACAATGCCACAGTTTCCAGCTTGTTTCTTTGCCACACATTCAGTGGCATTTATTTGGACAACATTCACACATCATACTTAATCTATCAATAACGTAGTATAATTTCTGTTCTGAATCCCCAGCAGTACTTTAAGGCAATGTCCCAAGAGAAACTTCCTAAACCTTATTTCTAAGTGAACTTTAATAATTGTACAGATATTAAATTAGATTCTCCCACGATATGAAAGAAACAGGTGCCTCTGTGAAGTGACAGAATAACTCACTGTGGCCTGGAGGCTTCTGCTTGGTCTGTCTGAAGCTTCTCTCCGCCTTCCACTTCCATAGTGCAGTAAACAATCCGATTGGGAGCTACTGACTTTAAACCTTGCACTTCCATTATAACAATCTGTAGGAAAGAAAGCAAATAGCTTATCCATCCCATTTCAGAACACATTACATGGCACAGATATCGCATGATTAAACTTCATACAGGAGAAAAAAAATACCCAAATCTACACAGACACAGCAAAATTTTAGTTTGCCTTCTTTGCCTTCTTTTCCTAATTTCAGCTACATACACTAAATGAAATGGAATGGAAAATGATGCTCTGTTTCTACTTAGACAACATCTGAAAACTCCCTTCAATCATAATTCAAATGCTAATAACTCCTTCAGGCATTTTATGACATGTGAAGAATAGATGTTTCAGTCTGAAAATCTTAATATACTTAATTTGTCAAAACTCTCAGACAGGTTCTGGGACATACAGTAATTTATGAAGAAAATACACAATTATACAATTTTCTGAGATCTTATGTTATTTGATGAACTCTCTTTTCTCTATAAGCGAATGTCTCCTGCTCTCAGTGGACTCAGGATCTGAATGTTGATGGGTCTGAACGCACTGAAAAAAGTGGTGCAGTGAAGTAGAGATCGCAACCTTTGTATTCAGAAATGATTTGTGCTGTCCTCAGAGGAAGACAGGCCTTGCCATTAGTGGCTATAATTTCTTCCCACTGCCCATCCCTTTTCCTTCTCACAGCACACTCCTCGCAGTCAAGTTTGGTGCACATATCCCCATATGAAGATGGGAAAAAGCTACTTCTCAGCCAGGTCCTGGCTGAGAAACTTCCTCACTGGGGAAATTTTGAGCTTGGCAAATCCCACAGGTTTTCAGCTCCTCTGAGCTACTCAGTTATATCTCAGAAGAGCCAAATGCAGTCTAACTTAAAGTGTTCTCTGCCTTTTATAAACATTGAAGTTTGACATAGTGTGAAATTATTGGCATTTTTACACTTCAGATGTTTTCAATTCAGAGAAGAATTGAAAAGAAATTCAGGTTTTCCAGCTTGCCTTGGTCAAGCTGCTTTCCTTTTCGGCCCTGTTTTGACTGATGGGAAGAATCTAGAAAAATGATCTTCATTTGATCTTTAGAAAAGCTATCCTCAGCTGAACTAAACATGAAATACAGAATACTTGTTTGTTTTGTAAGTAACAGAAATAAAGACTACTTTTCGTCTAGGCAGAAATAATCAGTTTCTTAGATCAGCAAGCACTTATTCTTACCTAGCACCCCTGTAACGGTTAGGCCTTGCAAAACTGCTGGCGTTGGATAATATTGCCATGAGATGACAGTCATTGGCCATTAGAGTAGTTTTAAATTACCCATATCAACATCACCTATTATTTGTTGTAAATAATAACAGGTATTCAAGGACAATGATGTAATCATCGCTGTTCTTTTCCATCTTTTCTGACCTAAGATTTCAAGTAGTTAGAAAAGTGATCAATAATCACTGAAAGACTGCAGCAGAACTTCTAGCTCATACTTCCTATACTGACATTCTACATGTCAAATGATTTTCCTTGTTGAAAGCAGACTTCATGCTCATTCATTTTTATATTTTTTCCCTTGAGTTTCCAATTTAATTGGACAGCACATTTGTCTTTGCTAGCATTTCTGGATTATAGGAATTGAAAAAAAAATGCATTCATTACAAACAAAACTGTTACCAGTTGATTAGCTTGCTCATTAGCTGATAAACAGCTTTCTAAATATTGTCTATTTCTTTCTCAAACTGTCCAACAGCCTAAGAACATAACTAAGTAAAAATATATAGTTCTGAAAATAGGCTATCTAATGAAAACTCAGCTTTCAAAAAACAGTCATTGTTGCTTGCAGTAAATACATGTTAGTAGTTCTTATCTTACAGACAGTGAGGTCTATTCCCACTAGAATTTTACAAACGTTACTGACATACTTTGCTCTTCTGTCATAATAATGACATGCAGCAGCAGCATGAAATCCCTAATTTTCAATTGATTTTGGGGAAAGATACCAGAGGTCCTCTTCATTCATGCACCTGTGCAGCAACCCTCAGAAGGGATTTTTCTAATTATCACCAAGCTCATGAGATAGTTTAGGGGTGCACAGGAGAAGGCTACAAGGTGTTTTACAAGGTTATAGTCCCTTTTTCTGTATTCTATCACATATATGAAAGAGCTTAGTCTTAAGGATTATCTTGATGATCTTATTTGTGTATATATTCTCATGAAGGTCTGTTGTACAATACATGTGCATGCAATGCAAACATAGAATGCCTGAGGTTGGAAGGGACCTCTAGAGGTCATCTAGTCCAACCCCCCTGCACACGCAGGGCCACCTAGA
>JAUBNY010001047.1:1352069-1366604 GCA_032275445.1 Crypturellus soui
CCTCTCCTCTCCTCTCCTCTCCTCTCCTCTCCTTCCTCTCTTCCTCAGCAGACAAAAAGCTTTTAGATTGAGGAGTGAAAGTATTTTCTATTCATGTTACTGACCATGAAAAATCTTACTTCAATTGGCCCAAGTGTTTTAATGATTGTAGATAATAACTAAAATGACATTACCTACCCTTTAGAAAATCCATATAGTGAGAAACACACACACGTCTTGTAAACACATCTGCTCACAAATGTTTCACATCTGCTCACAAAGGAAATAGTCTTAGCAGTGACACCAAGCTGAGTCTGGATGATATAAACAAGTACCTTTGAGACTTATAATACAAAATATCAGAGATGGAAATAAATAGCAAGCCAAGGAGCATGTCCCTGTCTGTTCTTCTGTTGAGACTCCTTAGGTATTTGTTGGGATGAGATGGTGTGTGAGGTGGAAAAGCTCTACGGAAAACAGTCTAGAGATTAGCACAGCATTCCCTGGGGAGATAGTCTAAAAGATGGCCTAAGAGTTTTGTCTTGTCTTTTTTTAGCATAAAAACAAAAACACCTATCTGGTGGATGAAAAGCAGACACAGAAATTACAGTTTAGCTAGATAGAGCTGCAGATCCTCAGCCATTTTACATACAGAATTGCACTACTGCACTCAAGAATCTATCCTATGTTATGCCTATGCTTTGACATATCTGCTTTAAATATGTTTATTTACTATATATGTATATACAATATACGTTAACCATTTTATTCCCAATTTTACCTGCACTTTTCCTTCCAGAGTGACTGGGGAGAGGGAACTCATATGAACTTTTTCCTTCAGCCATCTGTAAAGGAAATGACAGATTCTTCTCAAGAAAGGAGAGCTAGGAAGCTAAGAGGGTTCTCCCTCAAAAAAAAAAAATAAAACCAGGAAAAACAGGGATGCAAAGGCAGCTAAGCTTCTGAACAAGACATTCAGTATCAGTAAGTGAGAGGGATTGGAAAGCATTGACTCATTTTTTTCCTGTGGCTTTTTTCAGCTTTGCAGTATCTTTGAAGTCAGCTGCTTCTGCTGGCCTCCCACTAGCTGCAGATGGAAGACCCTGCAGAGGAACAGACCTAAATAATCAGACTGATCCTTTGGAGGAAGTGTCTGTTCTCAGAAAAACTGCTTTATTTTGAATTGATAAAAAGAATATTAATACAGAATGCTACTGAGTCATAGCAGAACAGGTGATGAATTCATGCTGAGGATCATTACCTTCTTCAACTTGATCACAAGCATTCAAATACACGTGAAGACTAGGACTTAGGCACATTAGTGTACCTATTAGTCTGTAAGTGTATTTTTAATAATTTATGTAAAAACAAAAATTTTCTTGTATTTACTTACCTTAGGACATATGATCTCTCCTTAAAAACAAACAAAAAAGTAATTCAGCTGCAAAGCATGAATTTATTGCTTAACACCAAAATAGAGGAACTTTATCCTCAGCTGGTAATATTAAATATAATGAGTCAAATGCAGTGGTGATGTTAATAGGAGTGCAAGTTACATGCTGGATATATTTGGCTTTGAGTTTTGAGACAGCTTAACTTAATTGGATCTGGAACAGAGCATAATATCAAAATGTCATTAATTACTTCTTGAAGGCTGCAAAGAGTATTTTTGGAGAAGAAATTCAGCTGAAGGTTAAAAAAAAGACACTTAAAAGGATCTATTAAAGACAAAAACAACTTCTGTAATTTTTTATGCTATGGTGTGCATTCTGTTGCTGGTTTCCTACATTCACTGAATGCCAAAAATCATCAGAAAAACAAAGCGCTTGGAAGAAAGATCTTCTGCAGCTGAAAACCCACCACTAAAGATTCTAAAGATTCCAATCCTGACAGTACGACTGGAAGGCACAAGACAGCCTTAGAGAGATGTACAATCCTCAGCTTCTCTGCAGGCGGCCCTGGGTGCTCCTGGCTCAGGGGATGTCACTCACCTCTTACGATTAGAAAGGGGGTGCACAGGACAACGAGCCTTCTTGACACAAGTCAATACCAAACTCTGAAAGTTAGTAGTCTTTTAGGCTTTGAGAAACAGTACCATCTCACACCCGAACACAAAATGAACAGAAGCCACCTAAGCAAAAACAGAACTCTTGAATAGAAAATTCCCAACCTAAACTTCATCTCAAAAGTAACTACAAGCGAGAAACTTAGTCAATTTTTTTTCTTGACTAATTGCTTACACTGCACAAGCAAATCTTTGAACATTTTCCCTGTTTTAAGATGCCCTACTCAAAGTCCTCCTTTCAAATGTATATGTCAACGCTAATTTTACTCACCCAATAGCTGAATGTAACAAGGATACTGCAATATCTCAAGTACTGAATATGCATTATTGTTGCCATCACACCATTTCTCTCTAGCATTTTCTCAGTATTCCTTCATCTATAAAGAAAAAATACTTCAAAGTACTTTTCCATTATGTAGCTTGCAAGGCTTTAAAGTTTTGTTCAGTCAGATATTTAAACATTCTAAAACAAGTAACTTCTCTGAGTATGCTTTGACATTCTTCCCATCATTTTTCTACGACTGCAATAAGCAAGAGCTAATCAACATCCTTTGGGGCAGCCAGGCAGTTTTCCCTGTGTCACCCAAGAAAATTCTGCTATTATGAAAAAAAAAACATTCTTAATGCAGGAGCTTTTTTTTTCTTTTTCTTTTTCTCTTTCTCTTTCTTTTTCTTTTTCTCTTTCTTTTTCTTTTTCTTTTTCTTTTTTTTTCTTTTTCTTTTTCTCTTTCTCTTTCTCTTTCTTTTTCTTTTCCTTTTCCTTTTCCTTTTTTTTTTTAATATCACCAGTATGTTTTGCTATGTTCTCTCTAGAACTCACATTACTAAGCTGAAAATCTAAATGAGACACAAGTAGAATGTTCAGCTTAATTCTAGATTTTTCACGGCCCCATTCCAGAATAAATCTTATGGGGAGTGTTTAAGGTTGCAGCATTCTTATTCAAAGCACCCATTTTTTTCTGTCTTCAGCAAAGAACTCTACACATCTTTCTTATGCTAAGAGAAAAATAGACAAGCTCATTAAAAATATTTAGAGGATAACTGCTGAAATAACTTCATGTTGAAGTGCTACATGTATGTAATCAAGAGAGACTTGAATAAAAGACAGCTTTCAATAATCCAGTGAGAAAATGTCAATTTATTTCTCCCTTGATACCTGATTTGCAGTATTTTCCTTCCCCTCAGAAACAAACAATGGCAGATCTATTTCTCCCTTGAATAAATGAATAAAAAAATCAATCAAAAGTAGATTTTGTTTGAAGACCACAGTATGGAGAAGATATGTTCATATATTTACAGATAATACAGACCCAGAGATGACATACAAAAGGCCCACAGTGTGAACATTTCCAAAGGCTGTGTGCAAAAATATAGTTTTCTCAATTTATCATTTAAAAATGAAGTAATCCTTCATTATCTCTAGATTTATTTCATATTTTTCTACCCATAACCCCAAAACCTTCACAATTCACTAATTATTGCCTTTTTGATAATCTTCAGTCCATGACATAACTGAACTGGGTTTTAGGATCTTGGCCAAGGAACAGAGCTACAAACATTCAAAAGTCATGAAGGCCTTATATGAACTAAATTGCTCTTAATTTGACTGATTTCTGAAAGTGCATCATTAGCCAGACTTCAGTAACATGCTCTGAATGAAAGAATCCTTAGAGTGCAGTCATACTGAGCATCATGAACAGACATATCTTTGGGAGAAATGCTATGAAAGAAAACTTCTCATAATTAAAAAATGTGAACATTTATTTATCGAAGATACAATATAATCATTTTCCGTATCAGATGTTTATACAATGAGATATATCTTGAAAAAGCAAATCAAGGATGTGAACCAAAGGCAATACAAGGTTTTTAAACAGAGAATTATGACTTAAAACAAAGGATCATCTAAGGCTATTTCCAGCAGAAGTATAGTTGGTTCCCTGTAGTCTATAGCAGAGGACTCAACTGATGATTTTTCCCCAAAATTGTTCCATTATTCTCAAAATTATTCATTATCTTTCAGAAAACAGAAAGTGACCTACAACAGTTCTTTCATCATGAAAACCAGTATTGTTCCCTCCTCCTCAAAAGACAATACTCTCAGATCAGCCAAAAGTAGTCAGTCTTATAAAAGTACCTTCAGAATAAAACAAACTCTGAGTGCTGAGTAGAATTATGATTTACCTTATACTGAAATTCTGTTTTTGGTGGAGTTGTGTAATAACGGTGTATGACAACACATCAGTATGAGTTTAATTTTCAGTTTGACTTTCTTCACCAAATAGGTTATCAGCAAAAAAAGTCTATATCATGTTTGATCTCTACAAATCAGTATATCAAAGAAACCGTAAGAACACTGAGGCCAGGCACCTCAAAAACAAGTCAAGATTATTAAGTCGCAGCTAACTGGTAATCATGTCTCTCTCAAAACACAGCTCAAGGCAGCACAACGCAGATAAAAATCAGGTGAAAGCATTCACACTTCCAAAGCTGAATCTTTTAACCACAGAGAGATAAAGCTGTTTGGTAACAGGTGCTGGCCCTTTAAGTTGGGAAGCTGAAAATTGGGTCATGAAAGAAGCTTCCTAAATCGTAGTATGACTGTCCTGCTAATGATCTCTACCTAAGAAAAAGTGCAGGTATTCCATATGCTAACAAGCTGCCACAAAAAGTAATTTTTCACAGAAAAAAAAAAGGCACAAAATATCACAGTTATATAGACTGTATTTGACAGTATCTATCATTATATACCATTATATACTTTATCACTGATTACGTTCTTGTATTAATTGAACATTGTTTCTGCTGAGATCACGCAAACAATACAGACCTATATAGACCTGCCATAACTGAAAGCCTAGCAGAAATGTGTGAAGTGCTGCTGCAAGATATCCAAAACAGCTACAACAGCTACAAGAACGCTACAAAAACGCTGTCCATTTAGCACAGGCTGGGGGATAAAGGCAGCTCATGACTGTGGAAAGTTTCTAAGTGCATAAAAAGTCATGAGGAGAATGGTAGCAGACAAAACCACCTACTGTTACAAACAGCATCTATGTCTCTTTTTCCAGACACCTAACTGCACAATAATTCACCTTCATCATTGACACTGAAAGACATTTTGCAGTTGAGTATTTCCAAAGGGCTGAAAGGGCAAAAATGGGGAAAGAAAAAGGCACAGAGTTATTTGCACAAATTATAACTGTACAGACTTGCTGTCAAGGGCATTTGCTGGAGAATACCCAGACTTTCATGAAAAGGTCCGATTCTCAGAAACGCAAGCCAGAGGCCAACTCATCAAAATCTCTATCAAAAATACAATTTTATCATCTGTTCAGACTTTCACTTATCTCACAGCTCCCAGACATTATTGATTATCACCATCTGCAACTCTGTAGTATTAAGAACAGTGAGCAAAGGGAAATGAAAGCGAGCATTTTCATACAAATAGTTACAGGCTTCTGGGGGAGCATAAAAACTGCTGCCACTGGCTGAAATGCATGTCTGACTTCATTTTTATTTTTCACTTTACATCATCTCATCTTCTGTAGACACTTACAATAGAATGGAGTTAAAGTCTAAAACTAAGACATTTATTAAAACTGTATTGAGAAATACAGGCTTTAACCACCAAAATGGCACTATATTATTAAATATCAGTTGTTTTCTGCAATATCCTTGCTGAAAGCAATGACTGTTGTCTTTCTTCAGTGGAATAGTCCTCTCCAACCCTTAGCATATTGCGTACTTGACTGGACCACAAGAACAGGCTACAACCTGTAGTGACAACAGCAACTCTGCACTGCTGGAGAATGAAACTCCTTCAGCAAAGTAATGTCGTGTTTGCCTTGGAAAACTAAAATATCTGGAAAGTTAGGACCCACAGCAGGAATGCTGGGTATACGCTTAAAAACATTTCAACACTTAAGCATGATTATTCTCTAAGATTTCAGTCCTTCTCAATCTTGTTAGCATCCTATATGCCCCAAAGCTAACTCTGATATAAATGTATGTGGTTTTGGAGCCAAAAGGAGAAAATATGGGGCAAACAGAAAAGAAAAAGATCTCTGTTCATTCTACTTCTATTCTGTTAGTAAAGTCTTCACAACCAAAACAAGAAGCCTTCACTATTTGTTGCAGAATGAAATACTATATTTTCATATGATGAAAGTAAAATCTGTGGTTGTGAGAAGCATTAAACACCAGGGAAGTTTCAGTCATAGAACAGTTCTCTAACTTTACGACAAATTACCCCATAAATGAGGCAGTCAGCAGTGCCCAAGACTCCTCACGTCTTCCTGTGCTAAGTTGGCTCATAACTATAAACCAGCCTTCAGTATGATATATGAAAAAATAACTCAGCTGCAATCTGGTGTGCAGCTTCACATACAGGCTCGAAAGTTAGATGAGCTCAGTTTCAAATCTGTAGCCACTTGGAGTGTTGCAAGATTTTTGGAAAATACCTCCCTATGTTCAGTATTCTCTCTCTCTGCCCATTCAAGTAGTTTATACTTGCATCACTATTGAAAATTGTCCAGATAAAACATATTCATGTGTCATTTAAATTATTCATCACTATCAGATTATACAGGCTAATCTGATATGATTGCTTCTTTTTTTCCCTCTGCAGTTTAAGGGGAACAAGATTGTTGTGTTCCAACAGAACAAAAAAGTATGTGCAAATGTGCACATTAGCAAATGTGCAAATTAGCACATAGATGGTGTTTTGAATGAAGGATATTGAGTTCTAGCCCACAGAAGTTCTGGACACTGGATCAGTATAAATGTATTCCACTTCACATCATTCTTGGCCAAGAGCATCTTGCATTTGACCATCTGTCACCTAGGTCTTTATAACAGCATTTTTGCTTTTTAAGGTGGACACACGTACACACAAATGTATGCACAAACACACATACATGAGATATACGCGGGTATGCAGACATATAGGCCATACTGGAGAATCACCCAGCTGCGACACTACAAAAGATCTCAGTAGGTCTCTGGAGCATAAGTATCAAATATTTTAGCACCTCCTTTTCCAAGTCCTCTCCAGTGACCAAATGATACAAAGATTTCTTTCCGAGAGGTCTCATCTCCTCCATGTGTGAAGATGAGCTTAGAGCTGAAGGAATCTCTAGTGTTCAAGGCTTCAGCACAGACAGAGGAAGCCCATGACCTGGAATGGAGGCAGAGATTTTGAACGCAACCGAACCGAGGGACTTCAATACTTACTTGGCAGGCATTATAAATCAACTGGTGTTCCAATTTTTTGATTCCTAGAATCTGTTGAAACATTTCATAAAGCTGTTCCTTGCTCAGAATCAGCTCCGAGACAGCACTTAACGCCATTCTATTTGGCTGTTTGCAAAAGTCCTCTTCTCCCCTGTATATGGCATCGTATTTGGCTAGCCAGGAACTTAACACCGTCTCTTTGCTTAATCCATCTATTTCTGGCAGACTTCGGACCCTTTTTTCTATGTTTTTCTTAAAAACATCTCTAAAGTCATTTGCAGAACATCCTCCACTGTGAACCATTCTTGCGACTCGGTCACTCTTGAGAAATACCTTTGAAAATAAAATAATAAAACAAAAAGAAACAGAGTTACATGTGGACACAAACATAACACAATCCTCTATAAAGGGATTATGAGACAGTGTTTTGCTTGCATGCAAAATGGCTTTGTAAGAAAAATTAAACAGGCTAATGTTGGCTATACTTTTCATACAAAAAAGTAAACATCAAAAAAAAAATCTGCATTGAACTAATACTTCAAGTACATTCAAAGAAGTTCAGCATAAACTTGCAATAGTTACATTCTGATAAAGTCTGAATTAACAGCATCTAAGTGACAAGATTTTTCTTTCCTTCCTAAGAACCACAGAAGGATACTTTCTGGTAACTCATGAAGAAGCTACTGTCTGAAAACTGGGGAGTATAATAATGAGGAAAAACATAATCTACAAGACAGCAAAGAATCTCATCGAAGATGAGACATAGAGATTTTAAAAAACAAAACACTACAAAAATACTACAACTAACAATAGAAGAAAAAAAATCAAATATATACGTACAAAGCAAATGGACTACAAACAAACAAACAAAACAAAAACCTTTCCAAATACACACATCATGGAATATGACAAGGCAAATTACAAGAGCAAATCAATTAAATTATTGTCAGCATTCTGTAAGAGCTATTCAGAGTTCAAGAGTAGTTGCATTCATCTCGCTTAACAGATGCCTTGGCAAGGTTGACCCTTACAACTACCACGTGTGGACAGCTCACTTCTAGACGGAAGCCACTGGAAACTTCCTCTGCAAAGTGTAGTCAACAGAGAGATGAACATAGTGGCACCAGCAGCAGTGCAAGTGACAGACTTGGGCCTTGGACAGGGTATGAGCCCATCCCACAAACACCCTTTGGACAAGCAGCTGGCTCCCCGTGGCAGGAGGCGGCCTTGCTCCCTGCATGGCTCCGGCATGTGGGGCTGCTCCTCCAGCCGCAGTGACACCCCAAACCAAGCACAGCTAAAGTTCACTGAAAAAGGTGACATCAGACAGAAGAGGACAGTGCACCTAAAAAAACTTAGAAATCACTGTTCTCCAGTGGGAAAATAGTAAAATTGGGGGTGGAAGAAGACCTAAAAGGCTGTGCAGGAAAGTACCTAGGCAGAAGCTGTCCAATACATTTAAAAAGTGCTAGTCCTTGCTTATCTATTTATCCTGTAGAATATTTTAAAATGCAGTTACTTACAAAACAAATCTTTCAACTGATATCCTAAATATTGTACTGAGAGCTGCAGATTACAGCTGGAAGAGTCTGGAAGAGTTAGGACCAAAACATGATTAGAGGAGACATCACCGATATCTGATAATCACATTTAGTGCTCTACGTATCATGTGGGATTTTCTTTCTGGAAACATTAGTTAGTTAGTTAGACTTTTATCCATAAAGACAGCTGACATGGTTATTCTCAGTTAATACTGATACCAATTTCTTCAAAATGCTATACAAATATATAATATATAATCTTATTGAAAAAGACATAACAGTCAGCAATAAACCTTATCAAAACAAACTATACACAGATTATATCTTTCCTTGTTTTAATGTTTTGCAATTAAAACTAATTAATTCTTCCATCAGTTCTACTGAAAGCAAATAGAAAAAAAAATCAAGATTACTTCAAACTACCTTCAGCTATTTTGTATTGCTAACAAACAGCATCAGTATTTCTATCACATTAATTTGCATACCTCAAGAGAGAAAGCAGTTGCAGAGGATGAAGGTCAATGTTACAAAAAGTCTCCCCCTCATAAAAGTTCATGTTTACCAAAGATTACAAAACCCTTTAATTGATAATATCTAAAAGAAATAAATAAAAAAAACCCTTCACAATACACACACTGTTAAGATCAGCATTGTATCCTTTACCTTCTTTATTATTCATAAAGATTAATTTGGTTTTAGGGCCTGAAAAGCCACTAGCACTTTCAAACCAGACTAATTCAAAACTTATTTCTGAATTTGATCTTAATTTTCTAGGAGGCTGTAGGAAAAATCTGTTCAATTTTTTAATACTTACAGGAATATTTATGGGAATTGCTACGAGCTGGAGCATGTCATGCTGCCAGTTTCATGGCTTTGGAATTATTCAACAATGACAACAATCTCCACCAAACTGGTATACATACTGTATACCATGTTGGAAGTACGTGTCAGCATTCCTTGCTCCAGTAATATTCCTAAGCTTTCATATACCGAAAGGTATTCTTCCAGATCATCTCTTCAATGTAGATTATATGCATAGCCCAATTATCTCTAGGAGACAAGGTTTCTGTGTTGCTATGTATGAAATACATATGAAATATTGACTAAACACACTGCAGTGCCAGCTGTTTCTTCTTTACTTTACAAAATACTTACTGTTTCTATCAACATTTTTGGGATGTCCTCAAAGAAATTCTGAGTTGACACACTCTGTTATTTGAATTTTTAGTATTGTTTTTGCATCTTTGAATCTGGGTTAACACTAATACTCCATGTTACCCACTGATACCAACCTATCAAAACCCAAGAACTGTAGGCACTATTAAATCATGCAATACCTTCAGGAAAAAGAAAACAGTTAAAATAAGTTCTGAAAGGTTGAATATATGCACCCTTTTAATCCACATCATTCAGATTCCCTTTAAAAACTCTTGAACCAACATGAAAGCCCAAGCCACTCATACAGTCTTTGATACAATTCTCATACCAGAACCATCTGAAGGTGACCAGGCAAGGAATTTGAACAGGACTAAATATTGCTTCATCTTCCCTTATAACTACACTACCAATTATTTGCTGAGTATATTTACTGAAATGTGGCTTAGTTTAAATTTGCTTTTTTATCTTAATTGTTATGCATACAAAGTTTCAGTTTTAAATGCTTGTAAAAAACTTAATTCAAAGTAGCTTTTAGTACTGGATAGTTGCATTAAAAGCGCTTTTCTGTTTAGAACTGAAAAAAAATCAATTAGCAGTAGGTACAATTTAAGAAAAAAACAAATGACAAATTTTAAAGAAAACAATGTTTATATCTTCTAGCTATTACCTCTTGCGTATTTCTCTTTATTGAATGTGATTTCAAGCACAAGTGATTACCTGTGCAGGCCACACAAACAGGACAATCATTTTGTCTACAGAAAAGCTTAGAAAAATCACAATATGCAAAACAGTTTGCACAAACTCAACTGTAGCTCTTCTTAGCATTTTATTTTTGAAAGAAGTAAATATGAAGCCTACTTGGCCACACGTCAGAAATGTTCATACATGCTTTCTTTCATGTAAGACATACATGCTGATTTCTTTGCTGATTCGTTTTTTATGAATATCTCCTTTTTGGCCAGCTTATAAAGCAAAATGTTAGAAGTGTTTCTATTATTTTTGTGCAAGCTGTGTATGATTCTGAAAAATCACACCTTGTAATCTTGCTATCATACTACTAAGCAAGATTGTTCGGCTTCTTCTATGCCAGTTCTAGCAAAGCCAGAGTCAGTTTAGGCTCAGTACCAATTGGCAACAAAGCCAGCACTGACTGAATTATTATTACAGGTTCTTTTATTCGTACACAGAAAACTCCACAAAAAAAGTTTGAAAGAGATAAATTTTGTGATGTAGCACTTTGCTGTTGTTTTTGTTGTTTAAACAAAGGACTGAACAAATGCAAAGCAAACCTGTGTAAGGACATACAAAAATATGATACCTCAAAAAAAACTAATATGGGAATTTACAGTATATGACATGTTCCACACTCTCACCTGAATCTATTTTTCAATATAATTTTTTTTTTCATCATGAAGTATCAGTTTGGGTTTGTTAAAATGATATTTATGAGTATGTATACATATATGTTTACATCTATCTACATGTCTATATATATATGAGAACACACTTTTGCACACAAACAGAAATAATCCAAGTCAATCATGTTCATCAACTATTAATCTTGAAGAAATAAAAAGGAATTCAACTAAAATTTAATGCCTATTAAGTTTTGAGTATAGCTTTTTTGTGACAACAAAATGCAGGTCTCTCCTTTTTTCAGCACAACTTTCAAAATTATCTTGTAAAATTAAGAAGGGGCAGAAGGACCACAAACATGTTTTCTCACTCTCTGAAAAACAAAATCATTACTCATAGACAGATGGTCTTTCTACCCCTTGTACCCAGCGCACCTGGTCTGGGATTCACCTCTTCATTAGGCAGAAGAGCACTGGAAACTTCATCTGCCACAGAAGCAACAAGAGATTTTTCTTCATTTTTTACTGTCACTGCTGTTACTGTTGCTTTGATGAGATTACACTGAACATGTCTTGCGTTTTAACAGCAAGGGCTCAACACGTCTCGTGTAAAAGATGACTGCAGTACCAAATGCACACTACAACTCTGTGCAGTAAGTGTCCACACACATCACTCACTCCAGCTAGACCAGCTTCCCTATCTAGTTCCTTTACGGAAGTTCAAGGTGGCTAATAGCTTTTTCACTTTCATTAAATTCTGTAATATCTGCATCTGAGTCCTTGGTATCCTGCATTGTCTAGCAGAGTAAAAAGTAAAATAAACTAGATCAAGAGGGACCGTTAGAAGTGATTCACTCAAGGGCCATAGCAGTTTCCTACTTCTATTGCTAAGATTATTCATATGTCACGAATTAAGTGCAAAATTTCCACACCTTTCAGTTTGCCATTCACAACTGGACCAATATCTTTAGCACTCTCATACACCACAGGAAATGCTTTATTTCCTGCACCTAAAGAACTATCCATGACTGCACTAGCTGCTCCATTTGCACTTGTAAACCTGTTCTTGTGAACAAGTCCCCCAGGTCCCCTCATTATGGGAGCTGTCCAGATCTCCATTTCTGTTGGCCTCATGAAGTTTGTGGAGGAGCTGCAAGCACTGGGGTTTGGTCCCTTGGGTGGCACCACCGCCAGATTTTAACAGTGAAGTTCTTCCAAACATTCTATACTCTGCCGTGGAACCAGTGAGTCCTCTGTCTCAGTGGGCAATCTTGTTTTTAACCTTCCCTGCCAATTCTTGAGCAAATACCCTATAAAGATATTGGTCATATAAATGAATGGAAATACCTCTTTAATAAAGACTAAACAAAGGTTCAGTCAAAGCAACAAGGGCTAAAAGGACTTTGATGGGAGTCCCAAAAATACTCAAGTTTGGTTCTATTTTCTGGTGTGCTTTTTACAGTTACCAGAAAAGCAAAAGTCAAGTAAAAGTATGAGTTTCACTCACAGAGAAACCAAACTTCTGCTGATTAAAGAAGAAACACATAAAATCAATAAGGTTCTAGAAGAATTTGCTGAAGCTAACACTAGATTTACAGTATGATCTCTGATTTAAACATTTTTAGAATTATTACAGAAAAAGGTCACATAAATGTCAGCTATTCTCACAGTTTTATGATTGAATTCCTTTATTTTTTAAGAGTAAACCTAAAAGAGCAACCAGAGGGAAAAAAAGAGCATTAAAAAGATGTCCATGCTGTCAGGACCCTTTGCGCAAAGGAAAGTTATACTGAAAAACAGACTCAATATTCAAAAATCTTTCCTATCAGATATCATAATCATGTTCTGGTGTTGCATTCAGGTGGAAAGTATATACTCTGTAGTTTTTGATATATAGAATAAGTCAATAAGAGAAAAATACAGTATTTTTCAGAGGTAGATTAAATTCTACAAATTCTGGAAGAATTCTTTCTCACTTCTCACTTCCAAAGTGAGAAAGTGATTTCTCCTTTCCAAAGATCTGTTTAAAAGTGGTATATTTCGGGCTTTATTGAAGTTTTAGAAAGGAAAACAGATGATTGCTGGAACAGCAGATAATTCTAGAAACTATGATAAACAAGTTTCTTCCTTCTTATGTGACACACATCATGTCTTATCTCCTCATATTTTACTTTTTAAATTTTTAAGGCCATGTGCTGTATCTGAAGTGTGTTTTGATGCAAAACAAAGCCAAAGACTGTGAGATAAAAAAATAGCACCTTTGCTGCTACTGTCATAGCAGCTCTACCTGTAGTCAACAGCCCTTGTCCATTTCTCCCTAGAGTTTTTCCTGTTCCTCACTGAGTCAAAATGCTCCTCATTTCATCCATTACTATCAACGATGTAGTCTGGGACCAACTCACTCATCTAAAGTTTGATTTTATTCTGTAACTGTGCAGCAGATAGAACTGGAAGTTGGGATTATCTTCATGAAAAAAAAATTTTGGACAATCTGGACAACAGATTCCTCATTAGAGATTTTAAGAAATAAGGTCAGCAGGAATTAATACATATTGCAATCAACATTATTTTAAGAGATCAAATTAACAAATCAGTATTTCTCCATTTAAATAATTATGTCATGATTCTGTTAATCAGTTATTTCTTCTCCCCAAAGTATACTACATCTTATGCCTAATTCAGGAAAAAAAGAAAATAAACCAACATTGCTTAAATAAAATTCTTGAATTTTATTTAACTGCAATTCTTTCCCCCTGCTTTAAATATCATTTTAAATTGAGGAAAGGCATTCAAATTCACAGTAATGAATCATCATTCTCTTAGGAGCTATATTTATTATTCATTTCTCCCCCCATTTTTAATATAATTTTCCTACAGTTATAGAGTGTATTAAAAAATGATAACTCTTTATCAAGAGCAGTGGTTCAAAAAAAACCCATCAAAAGTTAAAATTTTTAGAAGGTTTGTTTTCTTCAGTTCCTTTGGGAAGTATCATGGCTGCATGCTGGATATTTCTCATAGCTTACCAACCAGAAGTCTGGAAGAAGAAGAAGAAGAAAAAGAAGAAGGGAAAAGAAAAAGAAAAGGGAAAAGAAAAATAAAAGGAAAAGGAAAAAGAAAAAGAAAAGGAAAAAGAAAAAGGAAAAAGAAAAAGAAAAGGAAAAAGAAAAAGAAAAGGAAAAAGAAAAAGAAAAGGAAAAAG
>JAUBNY010001047.1:1374735-1399455 GCA_032275445.1 Crypturellus soui
CACACACACACACACACACACACTACTCAGACCAGGAGGCTTCTGACACCTTCAAACACAGATTTTCCAATTTGATGCTCTGAAAAGCCCAGAATCTCTCCAAGGTTTTTTATTTTAGTCATAACTTTTATGACAGACAGAGAGAATCACCTCATCATAAATGATTGTAGCTTCTAAGACACTTATATTACAAAACTGATTAATTTACAGTGGAAATTGCATACTAGGATACAAGTTAATCACACTTCAGTAGTAAAAATTTCAATTAGTAAAGAAGCAATAAGCGATGTATTTGGAAATTTATATGGTTGGTGCTGTCACAGAATTAATGCTTTCTCCCAGTGACACAATTCAGATAACTCACCCTGATGCTCATTAGCAATAGAACCTTAAAATCATGGAATGGGCAAAAATGTCCTTGACTTTGAATAAATAAAGGACAAGATTAAGACAAGAAACTGTAACAAGAAAGAGCCTTTTAGAAGGTGAATCTAATTCCGGCTGCAGTCACAAAGTCAGTACATCAGATGTCCAACATGGAAAGTATGGGAAGGGAGTTTTCTATCATGGAGTCTAGGGAAGAACAAGTTTTTATGGATTCTCTTGCATGCAGGCTTATCAGTCCTGGCAGACACGCAGGAAGCAAGCTGTGCACCAGCACTGTCCTGTTCCCGAGCCCAAGCTAGTGGGAGAGCCACAAGGTGAAGGGTGTACAAGCTACAACACATTACAGCATGTTGCCTCTGCGATCCCTGGGGCTTCCTCCTCCTCTATACTCACTGCGTGCAATTGGTTTTGACAGGCTCCAGTGCCAAGCTCAACATCTTTAACTACCAAGATAATACATTTTTGGCAGGCTGCATTTGGAATCTTTCTGCATTAAGTTACATGAAAATCTCAGTGGTTTCTAGGCACAGAGCAAGGTGCAACATCCTCGTTATCAGGAAGCCATTAACACTGCAACATCTTCAAGTAAAAGAGACTGGGACTGATCACAGCGGCAGCACATAAAGGTACTGTCAAAAGAGTAAAAATTTCACTGTCATTCTCAGCATTTCATCTTCTAGGAATCACTGACAGCAGACACCAAAATAAAACAACATCCAGCTGAACAACCACTGCTACATTGAACAAATTGTAAAATGAAACTTCAGCAAAGTCAGTATATCTTAATGTCAGCAGCAGAAACAGCTCATACTGGAGTTTCATTAGAATCTTGGTTTTAATTTAGATGAAGATTCATGATAGTTTTCTGGCAAGTCTTCCCTGTATTTAATTAAAGCAAGCTGCTATTTTTACAATAGCTGTCTTTACCTAAGCCATCTGGGATGTAACTCCATACCGGATTTGTTCCCCCTTCCCTTTAGTTAAGCACACCAGAAGATACCAAATCTTCCAAAATCGAGGACTTAATTTTATAAAAAGCCAATTTTAAATAGAATTCAGGTCCACAAGATGATACAGACAAAACATTCCTTGAACTTAAAATTTCCTATCTAGCATCCCTTCAAGGTGGATCTCTTTCCACAGTTTTTATAGTGCAGGAACTATTGTGATTTGCTTCTGTACTGCATTACTCCAGTCCAAAAGCAGCATAGCTAAGCCTTATTTGTTAGAACATATATACATCATGTTCGTGTTCACTACACTTTTTTTTAATCAAAAATTTTAGGGTGAGCTTGAGGATGGGCTTCCATTAAACGAGATTATAAACAAGAGAAACAAATGAAGGATTGAGAAGAAGCAACTGAAGGATTGGAGAAAACTTCAAATTAATGCATCATATTAAACAAACTTTATGCTAAATGCTATAATAACAATACAAATTTCTGACTCCAGTGCAGCAGTGGAAAAGAAATCAATATCATCAATCTAAAACCCAATCAAACTGTGCTACTGACTTTCTCATCTTTTTTGACAACATCATTTGGTATTTCAGTAAGGATGAAAGCATAGCACCTCCGTTTCTTTTCTCACTTCATCTAGCTGGGAACTTTAAATGAGCTGCAAAAAAAGTTAAACCTTCTAATCTGTGCACATAAGAATAGGAAAAAAATGTATTCAAACTGAGCACTCAAAACACAGGGATGTTTTTTCCACTTCTCCTCTTTCCTCGCCAACTTCTCCTTCTTCTGTTTCCACAGGTGTGTAACTGGATTCACTTCACTTTTCTGTCCATACAATATTATGAGCCACAAAATATATGGAGGATATTAAACTACAGCCCTCTGATGCCTGTTAAAACAATGTCAGAAGAGATTCACCAATTTTTACATAACTGTGTCAAAGGGACATGAAAAGGCACAGATACTCTCTCTTCTGTAAGGAGATGGGGACGTTGAAGGTTAGATCTTCGTAAGGAGATGCCTGGATGCTGGGAACAGATTCCGTACTAGAGAGCCCTGGCTGAGGTGCTTCCATACTCTTAGTTTATGGGGAGGCTTGACATAACACAAGAATGTTGTCTAAATATAGAGAAAATGGGTCATATCTAAATTCATAGAATTATAGAATCATTATGGTTTGGAAAAGACCTTCAAGGTCATGAAGTCCCATCACCACCACGCCTGCTAAGCCATGTCCCTAAGTGCCTCATCTACACGTTTTCTGAACACTGCCAATTCCAGCCCCTCAGTTCTCAGGGTTTGTTTGGATGCTTTTTGACTATACGAGAGAGGTTTTATATCTTACTTATCTTGGTTTACTGAAAGAATGGTGGTACTTTCCTAAAATGGAACTTAATTTTTCTTTCTTTTACATAGTAGAATCAAGTCATTATGAAAAGTCACTGGTTATATTCAGCAAACATTTTATCTTATAGCACTCTTTCAATTCTTTTATTATGAGCTATAATGATAGGCAACGCTAAATGAAAGACAGAAAACATGCATCTTTGTCTTAGTAGTTATGACTTTTTTTTTTTTGGTTTTCAAAGACTAAAATTCTCTCATTATCCTACACTTCATATATTCTCAAATATACTGGTTGCTGTTTTACTTACACAGTCATTCTTAGTTTAAATGCAGCCTTTCCTTAAGTATGATAGCTCTCACCCATCATATTTGCAATCATGCTTTACAGATTATCAAGTTTTATTAGATAGCACCTAAACTTACACATTTTTTTTCCTTCCAACAAGTGAATCTTAGCAATTTCTGAAGCTCCACAAAGTTAGTGCTTTTTTTACACTTTAGAAACTGCAATAGTAGTTGCATTTACTCCAGCAGCCTTGCTAAAGATCTTTTATCATTATCAGCAAACCATTATATATCTACGATGCCATTCCCTTGTAGGTTTGCTGTATTCTTTTCTGCAGGCAGAGCAAATAGAACGGCTGATAACAATTAGCATCACAGAGTAATTATGGTTTTGTTTTCTTTCTTGAGCTGTCTTCCCTCTGCAGTCACCACTTTCTCTCTAGAGACCACAGTTTGAATCCTGCCATCTTAAATATGCTGCATTTTCCTGAAGGTACGTGCTCATTGCCATTGACTATAGAGAGAGTTTACAAGACCAGAAACTTCTGTTCTTACAGCTGAAGTTATGGAAATAATTTCCGATTTTTCATTTACATGCTCTGTTTAACTGAGATTTAGAGTTCTTTTTACTATCTTGTAACTGAAATCTATACTATTTAGTACAGATTTCTTTCAAGTTCCATTTTTAAAATACGATGCAACGATCTAATACACAGACAATGCACTATCCCAGAGTGTGAGCTTTCTCCTACAGCTTACTTTTAAAACACTGGTACAATCTTTTCGTAATTTTAAGTACCAGCAGCTTGCTTTTTTTTTCCCTCAAGTGAAGCCCACCCTTTTCATAAGTTTGCCAAAAAAAATGCCTGTTTTTAACAAACCTCCTCCCCCTTGTACCATTTCCCTCAAGAACATACTGAAATACTCCCAAGACGAGGCACAGGGCCAACTAGACAAGCAGAAGGACTAGTTTAAGAATGCTGCTATGGAAATTTTAGTTTTCAAATCCCATTTTTACACGACCAAAAGGAGTCCCTTCAGATAAGATGAATTTCTAAAATAAGAGAGTACTGCATCAAGGAGCCTTATAAGAGCTGACAATATTTTACAATTAGTTATTTGAAGTATCCAACCAAAATAATCTACATATATATTTTCCATGTTAATTTCTTGAAGGAACATTAAGAAATAAACATTTATACTCTCAGATTTGAATCAGTGGCTTGTATGAGCAGCCTTCCCTTTTACCCGTGAAACTAATTTTTGCAGTCTTGATGCTAGTATTATTCTCATAAAAATATGCATAGCCACACAGCATATGTAATTAGAACTGGTTTCAACATAATTACTATTTCTTGTGTTTTGGGGTGCTTGAGATGTTTTATGTTTTTTACTGCTTGCTTTTTACATCTGTTTGTTGACACCAGGTATACCATCACCTTCCTCTCATTTCCTATCACTCTCCTGTCTGTCTGTCAGTGTGATGCAGCCAACGCCATTCTGGCTGGAGCTTCTCTTCCAGACCCTTTTCCTCGTACACCGTTGTCAACCAGAAGGACCCAGCAGGGCAACGCCTGGTAACCTGAGCAAGTCCTGAGCACTTCCTAATCCTCAAGTGGGACTTCTGCTGCAAGAAAAGGTCTTGGACCAGCTACAAACGCTGGACTATGAGCCACAGAGCTCACCTAGCAAGGCTGCTGGAAAGGATCAGCACACAGGCAACGTTCGTTCAGAACATGTTACCGAGACCCTGTAGAATAATGGCAAAAGCACTCAGACAAGAAAACCTAAATGACATTCCCTGCGCTCTGTCAAGATTTATTGGTGCTATTATTATAGTTACAGCAATAAGAGGTATGCTGCGGCGCACATTCCCTTTTGGAAATGAATGACAAATCTGGCAAATACAGCTGGGAATTACTGCCCAGGGTTGTTGCCAGACCACTCCATCTGCCCTCTGAAGGGTCATTTTTTAGCGTGGCTGAAGTTTCACTGCTATGCAAAGCGTGCAAGAGTACTTTCCCTATGCTGCATTAAGTCTATTGCTAGCGCCTAGCTTTCAGCCTTCCTAATGAGCTGCTGATTACTTATGCAAATTTGGAGAAACGGACTCTGCAGCCTCTTAAGCTGGGGTGTACTATTTTCAGGGGCCTTGCTCCATGACATTTTAGTTCATTATCCTCCATGGCAGAGCATGTCATTTGAATTGCGCAGGTGAGGGAGGCTGCAGTAGGACCTTCTGCAGGAAACACAGACCATAAGCCAATTTCTATGTATCTGCATAAAAAAGTCCTACCAGCTTCCCTGGGTTATTCACTCTCCCACTAAACTGATGACCAGACAGAAAACAGCCTTAGAACCTACATTTTTCAAATAAATACAGTATCAAGCTTAAGATAAATTCTTAAAATTACCTAAGAACTTCCAGAATTTAAAATCAAACTCCACATCCATATTGGATGATTTCTAGGCTTCCCTCGTGCAAGCCACGTTGGAAGCTAGCACAGATCTGACAGTTCAGGATGATTTCTTATCTCAACAACCCTGTAAATCCAGGTGAAAGGACTAGGACATGGGCAGTTTCTCCAAAATACAGACTGTTGGGCTACCACAGTCCAGAATAAATGAATTTCTGTAATCTAATGAGCCCCTGTTTGGAATTCCATTAATTGGCTAAACATGTTCCAAATTTCAAGTGTAAATAACTGCCTCTGTAGCTATTCTTCATAAAAGAAGAATAGCTTCTTCATCTGGTGGGCTAGCTGGCTCCATGATGAAGCTGACAGGTAACAGCTGGAACGCTACACCACACAGATGTGTGTGAATTGCCTAAAGTCCTCCAAGAACATTTTATAATAGTGCAGCGTACTTCCACCTCCAACTTATTTCAGCCAGAAAAACAGCCTTTGCAGGATCTCTCTTTTTTATATTTTTGAAATATGTTTGAAGGATGATTAAATAAATAAATATTTTGAAGAATCATAAAAAAGACACTTGCTAAAAGCAATGATGTTTGAATGCAGAATAAATGGGTATCTCCTTCTAGAATCTGTTCTGTGCAAAGAACAAGATAATCAAAATGCTTCTTTAGTGTAAGCATCTCATCTCAGCATTATGCTTTATGTGCTGAAGGTAACCAATTTCTCTCTTGCAGGATGTCATGAGGCTGAGTATAACACTGTTTTGACAGGAAAAATAGACCTTTTTTTTCCCGAATCATCAATTCCTTTGTCATAGTCAGCTTTAAGGAAAGGGCAAGTTTTCTTTATTGAAAGCTGTTAACTGGTCCACACTACTCTTTAACTATAACCTTTTCTGCAAGTTAACTGCATCATTAGCATCTCTTTTAATTTAGGCTAATAGACACATTAAAACATCTACCAAACTTAAATTTGCAGACCATTCTGTAAGTAGTGTTTTCTTTACTAACATCTTAAAAGCTTTCATTATTTTTTAACAGGAATAAGAATGACCATTTAAACTGAATAAGATTTTCAATCTATGCAAGCTTTCTTTCCCCAGACTTCAGATGTTTAGTTATCATAATTTTTATTTTTAATAAAAGAATCAAGTCTTGTAAACTCAGACAAGAAAGAGGGAGAGAGATTGTGTACTTCTGGAAGTGTCTCATTCCTTGATGAATTAAGATATTCTAAGCCCTTCAGCACATATTATTTGCATTATTTGCAAAGAAGTATTTTTTACTTATGTATTTTTCAGATCTTCAGGACCATTTATTCAAATTAAAAATACTAAAAGCATAGAGGTTTTAGAAGAGGCATTCACCTTCTGTCTCCATTCAGAAAGGCAGTTATACCTTCCTTTTCAAGAGAGGAGACAAGCTTTAACAAAAACTGTTGTGAAACCTATGACCATCGTGTTTCTTAAAATACACAGTCAGGAGACTGCATAAAACTATGCACCTTCAGATCAAGAGCCACAAAAAAATGACAGGCCAGAAGATACATACTGATTCTGCATTGATATATACAATTTATTCTTTTTGTTATTAATAGCTGAACAAAACATATCAGTATCTCAGGATCAGAAAGATTAAAATATCAACTTGACTGCTCAGTTACATAGCCTGGAAATTTCTTACTGCCTTATCTTTATTCAACAGCCCATCTTAAAATAGTTATCTCAATAGTATCTCAATCTCCAATAGTTATCTCAATTCATATATATATTTTTTTCATCTCTTCTATGCTTAAGAAATGGAAACAGAAATGTGACCCAGACATCAACAGCCTGGCATATAATTTAGTCTCGACTTCCCAGACCTTGACACCCATAAATCCATGGGCCTGGATGGTACTCAGCCAAGAGTGCTGAGGCAACTGGTTGGAGTTATTGCTCAGCTGCTCGCCATCATCTTCAAGAGGTCATGGAGAGCTGGGGGGCTGCTGGAGGACTGGAAGAAAGCCAATGTCACTGTTCTTCAAAAAGGGCAAGAGGGAGGATCCAGGAAACTACATGCTGTTCAGCCTCACCTCCATCCCTGGCAAGATGGTGGAGCAGCTCATTCTAGAGACCATCTCTAGGCATGTCAAGGAAAAGAAGGTGATCAGAAGTAGTCAGCATGGATACACCAAGGGGAAGTCATGTTTGACCAACTTGATAGCCTTTCATGATGAGCTGACCGGCTGGATGGACGATGGGAGAGCTGTGGATGTTGTCTATCTTGACTTCAGCAAGGGTTTTAACACTATCTCCCAAAACATACTCATGGGGAAGCTCCAAAAGTGTGGATTAGATGAGCGGGAAGTGAGGTGGATTGACAACTGTCTGGTGGATCCAGATCTGTCTGGATGACAGAGCTCAGAGGGTGTGATAAATGGAGTTGAGTCTAGCTGGGGAGGCCTATGGCAAGTGGTGTCCCCCAGGGGTCAATACTGGACCCCTGTTCAACTTGCTCATCAATGGCTTGGACAAGGAGATAGAGTGCACACTGAGCAAGTTGTCAGACCATATCAAACTGGGTGGAGTGGCTGACACTCCAGAGGGCTGTGCTGCCATTCAGAGGGACCTGGACAGGATGGAGAGTTGGGCAGAGAGGAACATCCACAAGGGCAAGTGCAGGGTCCTGCACCTGGGGAAGAATAACCTCAGGCACCTGCACAGATTAGGGGTTGACCTGCTGGAAAGCAGCTCCATAGAGAGAGATTTGGAAGTCCTGGTTGACAAGAAGTTAATAATGAGGCAGCAAAGGCCAAGAAGGCCAATGGGATCCTGACCTCCATGAGGAGAAGTCCTGGCCTGCATCAGGAGGAGCATTGCCAAAGGAGATGATCCTGCCCCTCTCCTCAGCTCTGGTGAGGCTGCACCTGGAGTATCATGTGCAGTTCTGGGCTGCCCAGTAGAAAAGGGACGTGGAGCTTCTAGAGAGGGTCCAGCATAAAGCCACAAACATGATTAGGGGACTGGAGCATCTCTCTTATGAGGAAAGACTAAGCGAGCTGGGCCTGTTTAGTCTGGAGAAGAGAAGGCTGAGAGGAGATTTGATCAACATGTTCAAGTACCTGAGGGGTGATTGTAGGGAAGACGAGGCCAGGCTCTTCTCTGTGGTGGCCGGTGACAGGACAAGGGGTTACAGGTGTAAGTTGAAACACAGGAAACTCCCCCTCCATATGAGGAAGAACTTATTTCCTGTGTGGGTGACAGGGCCCTGAAACAGGCTGCCCAGAGGGTTTGTGGAGTCTCCTTCTCTGGAGATCTTCAAAACCCACCTGGATGCGTCACTGTGCCCATGCTCTAGGTGTCCTGACTTGAGCAGGGGGGTTGAACTAGATCATCTCTAGAGGTCCCTTCCAACATCAACCATTCTGTGACCCGCAGAGGGCCAGAAGATTAGATATAAGCCACATGTTGGGTCATGATGGTCAGGCTGACATGGCAGGAGAAGAGCCTGCTTGCAGCTCTCAGACCGTTTGCCTCTGTCTGTGTGACATTTTCAAGGAAAAAGGAGATCCTGGGGTCACCCTCAAAAGGTAAGAGAGTTATCCTTACCTAATGCTAGAAATAAGGCACCACTAAAAGGACTTCAGCATCGGTATGTAAATGGGCCAAGCAGCCACTGCCACCAGTCCTCTTACAGAATACTGAACACAACTTATGCACAGGTGAACATTCATCTTTGCAATGAATATGAACCTCTAATTCATCATCAGCTGTTCAGGGCCTTTGGCTGGTATCATGGCAGGTGAGTCTTCCTTTCAGTCTCAGCATTGAAATTCAACCTGCTGTCAGTTCAACTAAGAATAAAGGAGGTGTTACGAAGCTGCTGCGCACATGCCAGAGCATTTCTGGTTCGGGTGAACAGTGGTTCCTAGTAGTGGTACCGCACTGAAGAGATGGATGAGGTATTTTAAAGCCGCAGTGCAGAGTTTGGTATTTGCTCAGATGACATATGCAAATAATGAGCTTTCTGGAGCCTTATCTGAGCATCACGCCAACAAAACATGTTGTTGGCAAACTACAAAGGTGCCATTTTACCCATGCTGTATTTCATGTGAAAATCCTCTGCACAAAAAGATTTAATGGTGAAGACTTTGCATCAAAGTAAAGATAGCAGAGTGCCAACTGAGATGTACAGTAAGCTGAGCATGGCTAACATGAAGATGATGTGGACTCACTGGGGTAGCTAGCACTACACATAACACAATAAAAATAACAGTATGTTTCTGTTTAGGTACAGATGCTGGTCTTAAATTAATCTTTAATAAGGATTTTATATGCAAACAAATACAATAGTTAAAGAGGCAAACAGGGAGTCAGTCCATTCTGTTTGTCTGGAGTGAAGGGAAATGTTGGTCTAAGGCGACTCAGCTTGAATGTTATTTACATTCTTAAAAAAATATTACTCCCCTCTCCTTTCCTCATCAACTCATTAGCAGCAGCAATCTACTCTCTGAAGCAGTCTTCTCTAGTTAGTTTAGGAAAGTGATTATTTCATTCATGCCTTTATGGATGTCCTCACTAGTCCAAGAGGAAATCAGAGACAAAAACATCCAGGTGAGCTGCACAGCTATAGCAGAGCTGTGGGTATCTCATCCCCTTCATCCTTCTCCACCAGAACAAGACACTCAAAACCCAAAACACAAAAGATGATTTGACAGTATGTAAACAAGGAAGCTGATGGAGCTAAATGGAAAGCATCAATTCATTTTGTTTCCTTATTTAATTTTCTCAGTTATATCTACTGCATTTCTGAAAAACAGGGCCAGAAGGTTGGGAGTTTGGAATAAGGCCACAAGAATCACTTACAATTAACTATCAATTATACTGAAAGCCTCAGATCAGAATATCTAGATCTTTCCAATCTACACAAATGATTTCAGCTATTAGAAACTCAAGGATTATCCTATTAAGTTTTTATAAATATCCAATTTGTTCATATGTATATCTAGGAGTCTGCCATGATAGATGCAAAAGCATGCATTCCATCTTTTGACTTTATTTTATTTGGGGAGAAATAAATTCAGCATTGCCTTTAATCACCTTGCCAATGGCAACTGTGCAAGTGCACTGTGCCGGTCTGGACTTGGAAACTGCAGCACACCTTGATGAGAACATGCTGGCAAGCAGAGGTAGCTCTGCCCAGACTTTGGTATTAGAAACAGGATAGTTATGTTTTTTGTGGATCTAAGTAACTGGACAGAGGTACATGGTGTGCTTCATTTCTCCTTCCAAATCAAGATGGTCTCCTTTTGACAAGCTCCTGCAGAGCTGAGTGAGGCAGCTGTACAGACTGCATCCCATGCTCCTGTAGCTCCATGTCCCACGCTCTGTCCTATTCAAGCTCATGAATCTTCTGTCTTCTCAACATGTCCCTGTAGATCACACATTTATATGGGTTTTGTTTTTCCTTCAGTAAAGACTATTGCCTATCTGTGTGAGAGTAATTGAAGGAGTAAAACATTAGAGGAGCAATATAAAGTATTAGAACCATGTCAAGATTTTGGGGTGTGCCAGGGGCCATCATTTGGAAATAAGAGGAAATTAGGAGGAAATGGTTTGTTATGAAACCAAGTGGAAAATAAAAGTTTTCTTCCTGAGCTAGTCTACACTGACTAGAGGTGCAGTAGGTTATTTATTGAAACAGGTTATTTAACAGGTTATTTATTGAAAACAAACAGTTATTTCTCCGAGCATGCCTCTGTTATAATTCTGTTCCTCATTGAGGGTCTTAGCTAATACTACCTTTATGGCTAGATTTAACTGTTAGGAAAACTTGCTCAGTGAGGTGCTGAAACATTAATTTAAAGGAAGATGAAAAAGGAAAAATCTTCTCTGTGGCACTTTAAAGGTTATTCTACAAAATAAAAGCTTGAGAATAATCTCATACTCCAATTTGGCTTTTCAGCAATGTGAAAGTGGGAAATGTAAATAAATAAATAAAAAAAACCCTGAAAATAATCACACAAAATATAAGATTTTGACAAGATGCACTAAGGGCTTGACAGATAAAGTTTTCCATCACAAAGTAAAATGGTACCAGAGAGGTTCAGTCAAAATTTGCAAATGAAAGTAATTTCTCTCACCATGTAATGAAATAATGAAGTAAATGAAATAATATTCAAAATATTTACTTTAAAATTCAATCTAATGGTACAGGAAAACAGGTTTTCTCTTTTTAAAAATTATTTTTGTTTGTTTCCTAGATCAAGAAACACACTAGTTAGCGAGTTGCAGTTCAATAAAATAAATGATTAGAAAAATACAGTGACTTTCTACAGTAGTTTACTAATCAGAACTTGAAACCTGAAGATATTATGTGAGAACAGTCAGAAAAGACACTAGTTGGACTGATATTGGTTGAAACAGAATTTATAACAAATTCACAGGCATTTTCACTTTATCTTGTATTTGGGAACTTTGAGTATACAACTGACCTAAAGCTACAAGCTCCTCTCCAGTCACAGCGAGCAAGCAAGTCAGAGATTGGACTGAATACCTGAGTGATAAAAGGAGAGAAGTGTCATATTGTTGCCTATTATTTTGGACAGTGCCTGAGATGCTGCTGACTGGAACACAACACAGACACCACCACAGCAGAGTCAAAGGGAAATTTATTGGAATTAATGCAATCTTTAATGAAATACTCTGCAATATTAAAGGTTCTTAGGCCAGTTTTGTGCTGAGACCTGGTATAACTTCTAAATATCATTGAAAAGGCGTAGAGGAAGATAATCTAAAAGGATCAAGAGTTGTTTCCCTTTGATCATCTAGTAGAAATAATAAAAAAAAGTCTTCTGCATAATGATTAAAAAGAACAAAATCTGAGCATCTCCTTCAAGATGTCTGCTTCAATGACATTATATTGTCACATTTCTTATTAGCATCAGACTAGCAGAAAAATTCATTTTGTTTTCAGTTGTCAGGATGACAGTATCAATAAAAACTTGCATAGTTTTAAGTCTCAGTGCAATATACTGTTAACTCTGCAGCACTTAAGTCCAGATAAGTTTTGTTTTTCTTTGTGACAGAGCAAAGTAGCATAGGGATTAGGAGAAAAATAACTAAGTAATGTAGACCATATCCACTGTTGTGTAACATTCTGAGCCATTCTTGGGTCTCTAATTGGTTTTGTTCTGATTAACAGACATTCAGATTATGCCTAATAAGCAAGTAAACGATGTCACATACTGCCTACTACAGTAGAGATATACCTCACTACCCAACACAATTACTTCTAGATGGTTGTGTCAGTTCTACAAGGTATTTCCTTGTCTGTCTGGAGCAAAATGTACAAAAAGAGCATCATTACTGGGAAAGCTTTTTCATTTAAATTCAATGAGCCATTTCTTCCCCTCTTCCTATCAATACACACTTGCAAAGCTAAGCATAGGTATCATTAAGATGCTGAACTCCCTCCCCTACTATCCCATTTAAAAGTTTGAAAACAGGTTTGCTCTAGTTACATTTTTAATGCTAAAATGTTCTCAGTCAAACTAACAGTGATCATCCAAACATATCAATGTCCAAACACTGATGAATAAGCCTATGCGCAACAACTAACAATTACATTCTGTGCCAACAGAATATTGCTTTGTTCTTTGGACATCATATAAGAGGAAAAGGAAACAGGATATCCAGTCTGTGAAAACAGAAGCAATAACATTATCTGTAGCTGTTTGTATAGCAGGTAAATAGAGGGTTTCAGCACTAACACCCTTTCCAGGCACAGCAGTACAAAACAATCCCAAAGCAGAAAAATATGCATCATTCAAAACCTGTAAGGAGTTTTATATTCATGAAGAAGTCCACAAGTTTCAAGATTATTCTTTGACTATCCTTTTCCATATTGCCAAACATCGAAAAATATAAAAGAAAACAAACATCAGTAAATCACTTTGGTTTCTTGAAATGAGAGGGGAAACCAGGTTTAAGAAGTTTCACATGCTAACCTCTTGAAATTTTCCAAATAGAAGCTCAGTATATATTTCTTTTATCTGCAAAATATTTCCACAAGGACTAACTTGGTTTTAGGTACCCAAGTAGAGAAATTCCTTAAAGACGTTAAAAACATACATTTTAAGTTCTCTCTCACAGAACAGATTACTAAAAGGCATATTCATGCAAAGGAAGAGAACACATGGAGTCCAGGATGGAGTCCTTCATCTTCACCTGTGACAGCAGACACCTCCAGCACACCTTGAAGCACCGATGGTGCAGAGATTGGGCTCGAATAGTCTAAGCTGAACCTTGCCCAACAGCCGGGGTCTGCAATCAGGCTCTCTAACGGGCCTCTGCTTTGCACAGACTGGCACAGATTGTCTAGAATATGTTTCAATTTGTTCTATCTTATCTACCCCTCACTTTTTGAAGAACGTAATTACTCTGCTAGCACTGCGACAATCTCCATTATACGTCAAATCGTGGCTGCTGATCCAAAACACTGAAGACATTAGAGTTTCTTCAACTAAGTGGATGACCTAGATAAACCTTCTTTACTTTTATTACATGGCGGCCTAAAAAACATTTTTATGAACTTTTTCAAAGTACTGGCTTGGAACACATCTTCAAAGTAACGCAAAATTTTACTGACCTGGAGCTTGCTAAACTTTTAAAGCAACTAGCAAGAAAATAACTGTGAGCGCCAATTGATTTGAAGTAAGTAAATACAACTGTAAATATATTTATTGTGGAAAGACTCCCTCACAAGGCAGAACACAATATTATCCTGATGTTAGTATAATAAAACATGTTGTTCAAACTGTTTCAGCAAATGAACCCATATCACCAATAAGTCCCAAATCACTCTCGTATTCAGATTTTGAAGATAAGCTAAAACAAAGCAAGAAGCCTGTATCCTTTAGCACATTTATATATCATGGCTTTTGAATTAAAAAAAAGCAGAAATCAGTGAAGTTATGCCTCCTACAATTATTATCCTAATGTATTTCAGACTACCGATTCCATTATTTTGGCTTGATAATATCAAAACAGAGCATTTGAGCATTTAATTACCAGTTATTTTGTGCATAGCATGTTTTGATTCTAATGAAAGCTATTTAGCTCCTTTAGAAGTCATCTTCAACCCTGAAATATTCATCAGGATCAATTGTGCTTTTTGTTATCTTCAATAAAATGCAATATCTAAAATAGCTGATATTAAAAAAATCAAGACATAAAAGCAACTGAAATACCACTTAGCCCATAAAAATACTATTTTTCCACAATTTCACCATTGAGATACTTTCATCCCTCACCCCTTTGACGTACGTACAAAAACCTTCAGACCAATTTTTCCATAATTAGAGGCAGAAACAGCATCATCACTTCACTTCTTCCATTACAAAAATACTTCAACTTTTATCCAACTAACCTTTTACAGTTGAATGTCTTCATAGAAAAGCCCCAATAAACACAGTTCAACCTCCTCTAAAGATCAGGAAACGATCAACAGCTTTGTCACACTAATGCTTCCAATATATGGGCCAAACAACTGATACTTCCTGCAAATATCCACACACATTTGATCAAATTAAAGAAATAGTAAAATATGTACTGGTAGAGCTTTACTGCACTTTTTAGATATAGTTTCCTTCTATTCTGTCTAACTACTGTGCTCTTCAGCTCCTTAACAGCCCTGCATCACATCTTTGCTTCACACCATGACAACCTTTTTCACTCGCAGATGTGGAGTCCTTTCTGTATATTATCAGAAACCCAAAGGAGGAATGTGCTTTCTATCAAAGACGGGGAAGGAAGACAAAATACAGAAGCAAAGACTGAAAAAAGCAGGAAAGTCGGGCTCAGGAGGTGTGTGATTACAGATACCACCTCGTCCAAACTCCAGTCTGCAAGGAGGATTCATGCCCTACACCTCCCTTGCTGACAGGTTACCCACCAGGGCTTTGCACTGGCAGTTAAGTTTTCATACCAAAAGTGTTTGTTTTTTAGGACATTTGCTCTACTTACTGGAGAAGCTGAGAGGTGTCCATCCACCTGCTATGGGAAAAGGAAGACTTGTCTTACAATTTAAACAACTGCAGAGATGGACCCTCTGCTTTTTGTTAAGAAAACAAAAACAAAATGAAACACCCACTTTCTTTCATCCTTAGACCCGCTCTCTCCCCAGCCCTAGGGCAATTTGGTTTTGCCAAAGGTACCACATCTGATTTCAAATAGAAATTAAATTAAAATTCTTCCAATACTACCAGCCAATAAATAAAAAGTCAAACTAAACCTAATTTTAGATTAAAAAAAAATCCTACATTTAGCACTTAGATTTAAGTGGTATTCAGTAATTATGGCCTACTTCAAATGAAGAAGCAAATAGAACACAAAATTCCCACAATATTTTAAATATACATCACTGTTCTTTGCAACTGCTTTACTTATGCCTAAGACTAAAAAAAATCAGCACTGTGAGTATGTTTAGCTGAAGATACATACACATTCATTACAGTTTTAGGTGAAAAACTCTGTTATCAGGGCTCTTCACAAGAGCATTTTCTTATATACATGAATATAAGAATTTGAGAGAATATCTATTTTATAGATATCTTTTCTAAAAAAAAAAAAAATTAACTGGCTTGAAATATGTGAAGAAACACTTTATTACATAAATCACTTCCCCTCTTAATTTTACACTACGCAGTGTGTCCAATATAATTACTCATAATAAATTGCCATATGATTGAATTTTTCTTTTTATCCAAAAAGCCTCACCAACATCTGATCTAGATGATTAGAATTTGGCTCAGTATCTGTAATGGAATTTTCCACAGACACACAAAAAACTTAATATTGAGAAAATTATAACAGAAATAGGATTGTAAACATATTTTTCTGTTTCTCTAAAACTATACTAGGATGGAAGAATAAACAAATCAACAAGACAATGACAGTTGTATGAACACAAAAAAGAATCTTGTGCATTTTGGCTAGGCTTTTTAAAGTATTTAGTAACATTTTATATGAATTATTTTCTCCTTATATTTTTAAGATAGATAAAAAAATGCTAGAGTATTATCAGAAAATTTTAACACAACAGCATTAGAAAAGACACAGGGCTAGAGGATAAGCCAACAAATGTGAACAGTGATCACTTTCCAGACCTGGACACAACAGCATGACTCATAATGCAATGAAACTGTTCCAAGAAATACATATATACACACATATACATAAAACAAAAATAAATTGCCCTTTCAGCAAATATTTCTGTAAATAAGTAAACCAAAGACTTAACTATGGTAAGTTCCTAAATCCTGGGAATTTATTCCTAGATTCCAAATCAAGAGGAAAAACATTGAATGAAACAAGTTTTTCTAGAAGATTTTAGCAACTCAAAACATCCAGAACTAGTAATACAGGATTTTATGTCATACAAAAAATAGAGAACTTTTGCTTCATTTTTGAGGTCTAAGAATTTGGTGAGGAAAATCAACTACATTAGTGAGAAAAACCTGGCTTTGAGTAGAACATCTCAGTAGCATAGGACTGAAGGGGAATTATTAATTCCAGAGTTAATACTGCACAGTACACATATTGGTTTCTTTCTATGTCAGATAAAATTGAACTGCAGATCAGCAACTAAACTAAAGCATACGGAAATTAAGGTTAAGGCTGAGGAGATATTGTGTGACTGAGACAAACAAGATGCCCACTGTTCAAAGTACTAACAAAGATCAACAAACAGGAGATGTACAGGACCACATGTGGAGGAGATACAGACCAGGGAGCATTAGCAAAACAGCATAAACTGAACACACAAATAAATTAAAGTGCTTAGTATTTTCAAGAAATGGATAACTAATCAAATGAAAAGGGCATGAAAATGACTTGCAAATGATAATAAGAGAATATGTTGCAATATGTATTGAAGAAGAGCAGTGCATTTAATTAGGTCTCCTGAAAAGCTGAACTCAATTACTGAATACTGTTGACTACCTCTTACAACCCTAAAAGAGCAGGTATACTGCAAAAGTATTTCTAGATGACCCCAGATAGCTTCATTAACAAGATACACAAAATAAATTTTACCTGAAAAGTTACAGATTAAGCATTTATTTTAAAATCATGTTTGCAACACAAAGTTACTTTTTTACAAGGTGACTAATTTTCAAACAAGGTTACTTCCTTTAAACCAACTGGTGTTTTTAATTTTTTTCAGTCCCATTTAGCAATCATAGGATCATAACTATTCTTTATCATTTTCTTCTTTGTGAGGCTTAATGATACCTCCTCATACCCAAGTCTCATTTAAAACAAATACAGCCCTTCCCAGACATCTAGTTTAAAGAAAGAACAAATAAATAAATCTGAAGTTACATTATACAAATAAACTCACACTATCACTTGCTTATGATACGAAATATATTCATATATAGTCACATCTTCCTGGCATTAGGAAATGGACAGTGAACTGTCTTTTTAGTTTGGACTTAGTTAGGACAGGACCTACGCCTTAGGCAGTTAAAAAGCACATCTGAAGTTTGGCATTGGTGCTGCATCACCGGGATGCCAGGAAGCCCCAGCTTGGCCCAACTGGGATAAAGGCATTTTTCCTTTGGGGAAGAAACAAGCAGTTTGCCTCCCACAACATCGCACTAAAGGAAATGAAAATCAGAAGATGTGTTTCTCAAGATTGTAACTCACAGCTGAAGCTCTGATTAAAAAAAGGTAATGCAGACACATGGTGCTAAAGATAGTTGCACAGTTGTATCAAACTCTGCCAAAAAGATGTTTAGCACCAGGGGTTTTTGGTTTGGTCTTTTATTCCCCCCTCAAAACAAGTGGATATTTTCCAGTTTGGTTTATCTCTTGTACCCAGACAGTGGATTTAAACCTGCAAAACTGCCAAGCTGGGTAGTGGAGACCAGGGAGGAGGGGCACGACAAGACACACTGTTTCTAGGAGATTTGGAAGTTCACAGCCTTTGAAAATTAAAATTCCTTTCTTTGTATGTGCATTAAAAGGATTATATGAGCTTTCTAAACGTTACAGAAAGCAAAGCAGGTAACGTACCTCATAGTAACTCCGCACAGCATTACAAAATGCCTCATCTGCTACGATCTGCGTCTCCCCATTCAGAAAGGCCTGGAAACGTTCCTTCAGGATCTGCAGTTGTTGCTTATTGAGCTACAGGCAAAACAGAGAGGGAGAGGAAAGACAATAACAAATGCAGTTAGTCTCCAAGTGAAACCACTCGGCATCAGAGCGTTCGGTTGGAAGGTGCGGGTCAGTGGGAGAAGAGGGCAGAGGCTCCCCACTGGCTGCAGCTCCCCACATTTCCAGCTGGGTGACAGACACACCAAGCATCCAAGAAAACCTTGACCTTTCCCGCTTCCTGCCTTCAGGGTGCTGGGGATAACTTTGCATGTGAAATATTCCTCAGAAGAAGTATCCACACATACTCAGGACTGGATGACTGATCCTCACCCTGGCAGTAGTTGCAGCAAAACTTACTTCCAGCCTTCAAGCATTTCAAATCTATTCAGCTTAAAAAAAAAAAAAAAAAAGACACACCTTGGTGTATTGATACCCATAAAGCCAAATAAATAATCTGTGGGAACATCTACCACTCATGTCCGCGACCAGTGGAACCTAATTTAGTTCAGTGAACTACAATGAATTACATTGAATCAATTTACAAATTTACTGGTTTGGGAAGAAGGAGAACTATAAAGATCTCCGGTGATCTCCAGATGCAGGCTTTTTGCCAGCAGTTCATTTAACCTATGCAAACACTTAGTGAAATACTTCTCCTATCACATCTGTGAAGAGAAGTCAGAATGGGATATCTAAGGAGATGGCCACCAACATATTGTTACAAGAAAGCAACAATCATCAACAGCTGTTTGTCTTCCCTCAAACTTATTAACTAAGGTACAGTTTTTATCACAGTGAATAGGCTCAGTTTTTTAGTTAAAAAAAGTAAAGAAAAGAAAAACGTATACCCAGAAGCATTTTTTTTCAAAGGGAAAGAAGCTCTTTTTATTTGTAATGGATAAATTGCAATAAACATTATTCCAACAGCAACAGTTTACTATGTTCTTCAAGTCCCAGGAAACCCCTAGACAAGAAAAAGCCAGTACGAGAGAAATATTTGTATTCGTATTGTGTCTGCACATACATCAAAAGTAGCATCTAGCCGCCCATTTTAGACATCCACTCCTTGTGCAGAACCTCACAGGTTAGCTGTTTCTAAGAGAACTCAGTCGTCCCAAGTATGCAAGACTGCTTGCTCTTTTTACCTGACACATATCTTCTCTCATTTTACTAAAGATACCGGAATAGTTATCAGAAAACACAAAACACAAGGGATATTTTGGGCTTTTATTTAAATGTAAGTACATGTTTACTCTTGCAGGGGATTTTATTAAGAGCTTCCATTCTTACAAGGAATATCCCATTGCTAGGCAAACAGTTAATTCATTCTACAGAATATTTGTATGTCTGTCACTACAACATACGGGCTTCCTGCCAAAGCAATTATGAAAATGTGTTTCCATGCTTGCAGACTTTATTCTTTAGGTGATTTGCTTGTCTATTACCCACATATCAAACAAAAACATTATGAATAAGGCAATGAAATATAGAAACAAAGAAATCAGAATTAAAATCTAAGTACTTTAACAAACTGAAATGCCTTTAAAATATTGCTTATATATTCATTATTTCAAGTAGTAGTTCTGAGCATTCAATTGCATTTGAAAAATATTGCATCTTTCTTAAATTACTCATGTTTTAGTGTGAAATCTGGATGTGCAAGGGAATAAAGTTCTTTGACAAAACTAAAAAGTAATAATTCCAATGGAAAATGTGAAAAGCTACATTTCATACTGTGGACAATTTGAGATCTATTCACAAATCCTGAGCACTGTGACACACAGAGATACAGTTATGCTAACCACCAAAATACAGTTTAATTTACAGTGGTCCACTCCAGCATATAACCACCCTGTTTTGGTATTTTTGAGAATACAGAACATGAATGCTCACTCTCACATAGTTTACCCTTAATGTTTGTTTTCAATGCATTCATTACCACATTTCCATTTGAAGGCAAGTACCTTAAAAAAAGTAAAATTAGTAGCTTAGAAATACAGCCAATAAGAGAGGTCTAATTGCATTAGGATCCCATTATAGTAAATGGAGAGAAACAAGAGTCTGTAGAGAACATACTGAGTCACAGATGCTGCTAACACACATAACCACTCAAATCCGAGCTAATTTCAGTTGTCACTCTTAATTAACAAAAGATGAGATAAGGAGATCGTGGACAACCAGGATCCCACCTGAAGTGCTTAGGGGTGATAAATCTGGACCACCTTTTTAGTGTTTTCTGATTGTTTTACTATTACTACAGGTCCCCAGAAATGTAAGTAGAGCGCGGGGCATTACATGAAACACAGTAACACTTTCATCAAACTGTTTCATTGTTTTAAGGTTTATTTCTAGAATCTGTTGCCATATATTTGTGATACTTCATAATAACCGCTGCTGCTTCATTGGAGAAAAAAATAACTAAATTCAAGCTCGCTAGAATTTCAGTTTAGTCATTCTGCAGATAATCAAAAAAGATAAACAAAGGAAACTAAGGGGAAAAAAATAACCACCTTATTTTTTTCCTCTTTACCGCAGCCTTGCAACAGATAAAAACTTCCCTTCTGTCCTTTTTTCTTTTCCAAAGGGTAACATTTCTCTTATTTTACATCTGCTAAACTTAGGAGACTATCAAAGAATGAAAATGCATGCTTAAGACAGAATAACCTTTTTGAAGACCTGTTAAGTAAAGAATAATTAATTTTTGATTGAGTTGCAGTAGTAAATTTTGCTTTCATAATTTAAACACTAATCAAAACTATCAAAATGTCTCCATGCAGTTAATTATTTAAAAGACAAAAAAAAAAAAAAACCTTCACCTGCATTTAACATTTCAAAGAGAATAGTCCTATCTTTTTCCTTTTATAGCAGGAAAATATGTTTTTGACAAAGACTTGCTGTAGATGAAAATTTTTATCACTAATACAGCATTACTGTCATGCTGACAATATGCCGTAAAAGAAAGGTGGGACATGAAAATGTAGAAGTATTTCTGTTCCACTCATATCTTTCAACAATCTCAACAAATTCTTTTTACACCCAAGGCTTTACTTCTGTTTTTATAAGAAGTCTCATTTTAAACTGAGCAGGCAGCTTAAAAGTTCTTCCATCAGCACAGCTTTCACTTTATAATAATAAACAAATACTTTTAAGGAAACACCACACCTACATGCACTTGTAAACCTGCATATCCCTTTGGTTTGGAAGGGAAAAGAAAAAAAAACAAAAGCAAAACACCCTTGCTTCAAGGATTACATGGTAGTTTCAGGGCAGTTTGATCTGTTTGCCACCAGCCATGTGCACAGCACCTCTCAGTACTGCCCCCAATGGCAAAGGCACAAGTCCTCTCACTTGCCACCAGCCTCTCCCTCTCCAATGTCCCAGAGGCCACAGACACTGTGATGCACCCACAGGCTGCGCATGACCCAATCCCCTGTGAGAACAGAAAAACAAAGAACTGGACCTGAAGGAATAACATTCTGAACCATTGCCACCTTGTGGCAACCTGAGAAATATAGTAAAAAAATTAACTGCTTACCACAAGCTTTCAAACTCAGAGCTGTGGTTCCTGCAAGCAGCAATAAACCTGTGACATGCCCTAGCAGGAGCAACAATATTGCTTATTCTCTACACCAAACTAAAATAAACCTTTCTGTAACATATCTCGATATTCAAGGAAATTAAAAGAAGGTGCAAAAAAAGAGAGTTGAGGAGGAGCTAGCCAGCCATTCATCCATCTCAGCTGTAATGTACATGAACGATTACTATTTATAACTATTACAACCACTATTTAAGACCCCTAACACTTCCTAAATAGGTTAGGTTTTAGGTCTTCCACTAATTCCCAGCTTCCCAGCACCACCCACAGTGACGGGAAGGGCTCTGGAAAAGCACACGCCCACCCATTTCCAGCACAGCAACTGAGGGCAGGACATGGAGTCTTAGGCTGCACCTATTATAATCTCCTTCCAGCAAAGGAAAATATCTGCACTATGTAACCGCCTGCTAATGAGCTTAATCTTACCTCACTGATGAGAATAAACCTTCAGAGAATATAGTCACATATAGACAGTGATTGTATCTCCATTGCCCCTGCTCTCCTCCAGCACCTTATCTCTTCTCCAAGTATGTGCTTACATAGAGAAGAACATTAACAGTCTTTCGGAGCAGAAAAGAGATGGAAAATGTTTATTTTTTGGTGAAATAAGAGATTTTCTTCTGAAGATGAGAATAAATAGAGAGTATTAGAGAATCTAACATCTAAGACAAGGTTGATAGTTGTGATTATTGTGCTGAACAATGCAGATCTTCATGGTGTAACATAACAGTTTTATATAAAAAGAATATTTTATAAAAAACAGTCTATATTATGTTATGTTAGGTGGGTGACACACAAGGTATGCCGTCCTTTTCAATTCACTGCTTTAACTACTTATATTTTGTAAATGATGGCTCAATATTTTGCTGTCACAGATTTTGACTCTCTAGAGCTGAAGTTATTCCAACTCTTTTTTAGTAGAGTGACTTTTTTAGTCACTCAAATTAGACTACTGTGTATACATGTTGAATGCAGTATAATTCAGCACCTTGTAGAACTGAGTCTTAGATTTACAAAACAATTTAATTATATTTAGCAAAATAATTTCTCATTAACATCATTTTTATAAACAACTAATTAGCACAACACAACATTTATTTCTTGTTGGTCTGCCAATTGTTTAAAGAAAAACAATCATTCTACAATCCATTCATTGGTAATTCAATTCTACTTCTAAGATACTTTCTTACAAGTTAGAAATATTTTCTGCACCATTAAGAAGTCTGAAACTTCAAATATTTTCATTGTCCAGAGCAGCATATTCAATATTCTAAGACATAATTGTAAAATATCTCATGTGGCACAAATGGTTTTGCGGTTGGTTTTCTCCGAAGGGCAGAGAGGACCAGACACCAAAGGCTGTATGTCACTTAGGGAGGAACTGCATCCTGAAAATTCTTTATCATTTTTATATTTTGGCTTTCAAGAAGTGCAGATTAACCACCAGACAGAGAAAATAAATATATTTAAACTGAAGTGGAACAAAAAGAGTCACACTTCTCAGCTGTTGCACAGACGTTGTTGGACAGACATATAGAAAGAAGTGGGAGAAGAAGACAAAACGAAACTATTTAGAAGTTTCTCACACAAATTGTTTATTTGTTGTCCAAACAAACAACTCCTTTTTCTTCTACTGGACTGTGCCACACCAGGAAAGCAAGTATGTGTTCTACATTTGTCCTAAATTCAATAACATATCACATCCTGACAAAAGCTATCTTCTCAGAGATGATGTTGGCAACGCAGTTGCAATCATTTTTCTTTTTTTTACCTACTCCTAAGATTTATTATAGGATTTACCTGATGAGGATCTCAAAAGTATAGTTGTGGAGACTACAGTAGAGCTGCCTGAACTAATAGAAACATCAGGAAAATACATGTTCCTCCAAATTACTCGTTTTCATACACTTTCAACCACAGCTTTCTAGCTTCACTATAATTAAATAGAAGCAGATGGTCCACACCACTGAAACACTCTTCAGGTTAAGGGCAATAATTTTAAGCTTCAAAACTGTATCTCATTAATTACATTTCTTTAACTAACACTAATGTGAAAGAAAATACAACAAGATTAACAGATAACAGAAATCCACAAAGTCCTTGTCTGTGGAAGAGATATCTACTGCACAGAAATGCTACACAATAAATGCAAATAAACCACTTCTGTAATATGAAGTTATTGAGATGAATATAATTAGATGAATTATCATATACTCTTGTCCTATGTACTGGATAATGGACACTGTTAGAAAAAGCATTATTGGTAGATGGACTGTTTTTCCATTCCAAATAATAAACATTAGAACCTGAATAAGAAGAGAGAAGTCCAGGGCTATCGTGTCAGTGGAAGTTATTTCTTCACATTGTATAGACATGCATACTTTACATAAGCAGCCCAATTTAGCTGTGGAGCCCAATGTAAACTGGTAGAACTGGGATGCTTATTCTACCAAGGTATTAAGGACTGTACAAAACACAAGTGTTGTGTAAATCTAAATTAGCTTTAGATTTATTCTGCAAGGACACCACTGCGAAGAAAAAGAAACAGCAGTCTTGAACTAGCTATCCTAGTATCACTTCATC
>JAUBNY010001047.1:1406022-1419814 GCA_032275445.1 Crypturellus soui
CAATTTACCTTTACTTCTATGCCGACAGTGTGGTGCTTTTTTACAAGCTGTGGTTTCATGGGACACTTCATTCCCTTAAAATGCTGCATCCTATTTTATGCAAAAAAAAAAAAGAATCTAAATAACATAGAAAGGCAGGTAAAAAACTGTGCAACATACACCTCTTCAAAGACCCATAGATATCTGCTATTCATACCTGGAAAAAATGATTAATTTAAAAATTAGATCTTTGCTTTTCATCTAAATATTTCAAAAATCATGGAGAAGGGAAAAACATAAATCTGTGAAGTTTAGGGTTCTGTGTTTATTTGTGGAGCTGAAAAATTGTCTAAGAGTAACAATGTCTTCTACTTCTAGGATGCTCCTTTAAAAAAAAAAAAAATCAATTATGCCAAAGTATCTTACCACAAGGGAGAAATTAATAACATTCAATTTTTGTAGTATGCACATAATGTACTGAAAAGAGTTTTTCATATGCATCTTACTGCCTTATTCTGAAACTATTTCTTTCTCCCTCACAAAGAGCAAAGTTTTCTTAAGCATAGGAAAAGAATGAAGAAACTGTTATTTTTTTTCTCCCTAGTTAAAAGAACAGAAGGCAAAGATGATTGCAAAAAAGCAATCAGACGTAGCATGATCAACCACTTGACTACTAATAGCTAAAGCTGCTAGTTAAGCAGAGCAGCATAAGTTTTGGGTCCAACATGTTAAACTACCTAAAGCAGAAATGTGAGCCTTCAAGAGCCTACTGCAGGTATCTTTATCAAGCGACTAAGCTACTTTCAGTGTATGAAGCAATATCACTTCCTCTATAAATACAGTGCCCACAGGTTATGTGTAAATGGTTACTTAAAAATTGCAGAGAGGTTTCTAAGAATCACAAATAAATCCATTAATGATCTAACTCAGCTGTTCCGGAGGTACTTTGCTCAAGTCCTTAATTTGTTAAGAATAGTTTTTAATAATAATCAAAAAACCAAATCATGTTAATTTTCCCATATGGTTAAAATTAATTGAAGCAAATACGCTGTATTTCAGGGAAATTCATAGTAATTAGGCTAAATGATAATAACTGCATTTAACTATGATTAATACAATATAAAACAGATACAGATTGATCACAGTGGGTACTCTGACATCCTCAAAATGTCAACAGTCAGCAGAGTTTTTCTATGATACAGGGTTTTACTTCCCACATGTCATTTTAGGACCAGTGGCACATTTGGTAGCTCTGGGTGAGACGGAAGACCATACATCGCAGCACTCAGGCAGGCAGCCTCATTACTGTCCTGCTTCTTGTCTCCTTTGACCACCACGTTCAACCACCTCGCAGTTCTAAATCATGTCACAACATGAGCTTGCCTCCTCACTCCCTAGCTACTGTACTAAAGATACTACTTTCTAGGATTTTCCTAACAATTGCTTATTTTGGGACAACATCTCCATGACTTAGTATATCCCACGCTTTTGAGACACATCTGTTTTCCTGTACATTTCTGAATACACCATACAGTTGGTATGCATATGCCCAAATAAATCTGTCCAAATATTCTTGGAAGTATTCAGCATACTGAGCAAGTACACACCATTTGTGCATTGCTCCTGCACAAAATTCATGCAAAAATATAAGTTGTACAGGATCTGCAGAGGTTGTCTAGTCCAGACTCTTATTCAAAGCAAGACCAGCTCCCCAGTTCCTGCATTACAGTTACTGCAGCTCTCGGGCTTCAGTCCAGGTCTGCACATCTCCAGGGATGCGGATGCTGTGGACTCTCTGGGCAACCTGCTCCAGTGCTTAACCACATTTATTATGAGGATTTTTTTTAACTTATCCTTTTATTCCTTTTTCTTTTGAATGTCTTGTATTGCAACTTGTCTATTTTTTGCATCTTATCCTTTTGCTGTGCATCATTGAGAAGAGTCTGGCTCCATCTGTCAACAACCACTGCAGCTCTGTTAAAGCTATTGGGAAATTGCTCTCAAGACCAATGTCCATGATGTCTCTAAGTATAAATTGAGAAATTAAAAAGGTCATGAAAAAGATCAACCAAGGGAAGACACTAAGATAGAAAAGAGGAAGATATATCAGGGGAAACCCAAATGTGTTATGTGTACAGGTGATTGACAGATACAGGGATTACTTCTATAGTCAAAGTGACAGTACTTCTTTAATTAAGTTGATTAAATTGAATTGATTTAATTTAATTTAGTTGTCCAAAGATGCTGCACATCCCAGTTCTGGGTACATTACCTTACAAACATGTTTGCACATTTTAAAGGTTCCTCACCCCCAAATTGTATCTTACCAAAAGCAGAAAGTATGGATGTAACATTCTCACTTAATAAGGTACCACAGATCAAAGACCCTGTGGTAAAACCCTTAAAAGTATCTGCACGATGCCACAACCTCATTTTTTCCTGCTTGTATCAGGAACTGAGTTCCTGGCATACTGTTTGTCTCTACATTTGCAATGCTTTCTAAACTAGGAAGAGAAAAAACACTAGAATTGTGAATGCAAGTAAAAGGATCTTAGCTTACAGATTTCATTCATTCTCCAGAACTAACTAGAGTTAGCATAAGAGTTAGTTACGCTAAAACCCAGACTCAAGACTAAAAGGATGATTAAGGCACCCAATCCCCAAGCCTAGTTATTCCTACAGCATCATAAATGTACGATGAGTGAAAATAAATAAATAAATAAATAAATAAATCTCCTTTTTCTACTAGAGTCAGATCAAACTTACCAGGGACCAAATGTCAAAAAATGTCTGAAAGCACTGGTTACTGTAGATCCACAGTGGAACAACAGAACTGTCATGAAAATGACTTAATAGTTTTTCTTGCCATAAAAAAAAAATCTGTGCAGAGCTACTAATGCAATTTTACTTCACTGCAATGTTTTTTCTTAAAAGAGAAAAAAAAACCCACAATATTTTATGAATATTTTACAAGTAACATTTGCTATCAAATCATAGCTATTAAAGTATTCATGGTTGGATAGTTTTTTTTTTTTTTTGGTGGAAAGGGTTGGGTTGCAGCGGGGAAAGTGAGGAGCTGTTTCAGGAGAACAGAGTGCTTAGCCTGTGTACTCTGTCATATGACTTATCTAGACTGCTAAATATGGACTCTTCAAGGTTCAGTATTCTGTCTCTAAAATATTCCTTTTTATTTGATTCAAAGTGAACTACATGATTACATTCAAGCAGCAAAAAAATAAAGGAAATACTCCCAGATAACTCAAGTCTGAAGATCCAATTTCACCTTTCCATTACTATACAATAACAAAACATGTCAAATTCCTTATTTAGGTTTGAAAAAATGTTTCATATTCTGCCTCTACGGGCTGTGTAAACAAAGGATTTTTTGTTTCAGCATTTTTGAGCATACACACATATATACACACATATACTGTCACACTGACTGAAATCAGAAAATACTTTTTCCATCTGGTTTAGCACATAAGGTACATAGAATACACAGGAGTAGGTTACACATACAGAAGCAATTTTGATCTAGCATTACAGAACTGTTTCTTTGATTTTGCAATTAGGAAAAAATATTCAAATGTATTTCCCATACACACACTACATTTTAAGTTAATCATCAGTTCTGAAATAAATTTTGCTCCTTAGCATATCAGATATGTATAACAGCTCCCAGCCTGAGGTACTCTAATGACAAGTTCAGCTTGACTGTGCAGACAGTTAAGCTGTTTGATCACTAGTTCGTTAAATTTTATAAAAGTGCCAAATTAAGTCAGTAAAAGAGCAATAAACTGACAAAATTCTAATGCAATAAATAGAGCAGCAAGTATATGTCAGGCAGAAACAATGGGTTATCTGGTCCTAAAATCAGATAACATTAGTGAGCAACATACTTCAACATTAAAAATACTCAGTAACATTTTTGCAGTTTAAGGAACATTTAAATAATTGGCAGAAGACCAAATTAATTCATTTCAATCCCTTCCATAATAAAGTGATCCCATTTACACAGATGAAGTTAAATCTCAAGAGAAAAGCTAAATAAATAAGCAGCAAGACTTGGAAGAGAACTATCGCCTTAACCAAGTATTTTCAATCCTGTGTTATTAACCCAGACACTTCTATTAAGACTGCTGTGCAAGACTGCTCCACAAATACCTTAGAAAGCCATGAGGGGGAAAAAATGAGATCATTAGTATTCTAGTTAATAAAGGGAAACAACTGAACACATTGAGAAGATACATAAACCAGTAGCAACTAGTTAATGAACTCTCTAAACCCTGGCAGCCTAAAATGGACAAGCGATCAAAGCAAGGGAAATTCCTAACTTCAGCATCTTCATTCAGAACTTACAAAACAAATGCCAAGCCAGCAAAAGGAACAGAAAAATCTGCCTTAGTTTTGAAGTAGTTGAACTGTTCTTTTCCAGCCTTTATAAAACAGGAGTTCCAAACTGAATTTAACAAACTAATTTCCTAATCTGCAATCACACATGTGATCAATCATGGTTGCAATCATGAAACTTTTAATACGCAATATCAAATGAATCTAATCATTTAAATGTCAGTTGTTTCAATATAAGCATAGAGAAATTTAACTTTGAAGGAGTATCTGGAAGTCATTTAGTCTAACCTCGGACTCAGTACAACTTCAAAGACAGATCAAATTGGTCAAAACAGGAGAATTAAGGAATCCATTTTTAAGAACCAGTGCTGATGTACCGTAGAAGGTAGAGTTAAAGGATATCATAATTCACTTCAAAAGCATCATAAAAACTGAAACTGTCTGTGTACTCAGGAATCTTAGAATGCTGTTTAAACACTTCCCTGAGGGAATCCAATTAGCATCTCCGACGTATGTTAGGTCCTAATATCTTAACTTGTTATATACGCTGGAAGCTTGATGGTAAGCAAATGCAGAGTTAGCCTGTTTTACAGACTTTATCCCAAGCTTGTATTTACCCCCAACTCTTTCTTCTTTACACATTGAAGATTGCTAGAAATCACTTAATCTCATTTGGTTCATTAAAATTCATTTCACTTAAGGAAATACACTTTTCCACTTCCATTTCCTTTCCATCCCCAAAACCACAAAGTTCCCAGAAAACAATCAAAAAAATATTCAATCTTAGATTGAAAAACATATCAATATGTTAGATTTGGCAGTTCATCTACTACTAAAAGTTAATATAAACTTATACAAAAAATACTGGCAACCATAACAAAATCTGAATTCCCAACTGTTACTACCACAGCAAAATGACTGTCCCATTTCACTGGGACCTCTTATTTTTTTTTTTTAAAGTTTCATACTAGAAGCATTTAGACATAGATATGAGAAAGTAGAAGCAGGAAGAAAGAATATGGAAACCGTGAAGAATGTAAAACAGTGTGAAAGGAACAAAACACAATTACATTCAAGACTAAACACTGAAGGCTTCTAAAAATTGAAGGCAGAACAGAAATATATCCTACACACAGGCAAGCATAAAATCTTGAATTCTAACTCCTTACTGTTCCATATGGGAACGCAGACTAAGAGTCCGTACTTTGGGAATACTTTTTGGATACTAGTCAGTTATTTGATATGGTTAGAGCTTTGCTGTTGTTTTTATTTTTCTGAAAAGGACAAGGTTTGAATATGTGCCGAACAGTAGAAAAAAATATATTAGCCCCATATTTTTCAAGCCACAGTGTTTAAATCTGTGTTATTTTTAAGTGCCTCAATATTTTTAAAAGGTGACTTCATTGCTAATGATGGGTCATCAGAAGAAATTCCCAATTTTACTTACATGGGCATAGGGAAGTCCCACCAAGGACAAAATTTAATCTCTTCCATTACTCCCCAGTTATTTTCCTTCCCTCTTTTCACAGAGCTCCTGTCCTCATCAAGACATTGCTTAAAAGGACTATCTTCAATTCCATTTTTTTAAAATAAATCCTCATTTTATTTCCCACAACTAAGTTGAATTACTATGTAAGATCCTAAAGCACTGCCCAGTAAAGAGATTTACTCTTACACCAATTTAGGATGCTGATGACAGATACCACAGCTCCTGGGAAGAATTCTGACTGCTGAGTCACTGAAGAGACATTCTAAGATGGAAAAAAAAAAATCGATCTTAATGAAGACTCTTATTACTCCTTTTCCCCAGATTGGGCCTCTTCCCAAAAGTATTTTTGCACTAGAAGACTTAGAGATGAGGGATCTCCTAATTCATCAGACTGAATGGTAAACTACACAGAGCACATGGAGTAAAATGTTTTTCCTTCACCGCAACAGATTGAAGGACTGATCATCTGTCTCCAGCAGAGAGTAGAAAGGGCACAATTAGGATCTGGTGAAAATCCAGACTCCACTGAGTAACTGATAAAATCTCTGGTTTGCTACTTCGTTTGTTGTACAAAGGCCAACCAGGAACAGTGCAAACACAATCAGCTTAGAAGGCTTCTTTGCTAAGAAGATTTGAGACTAATTATAAATCTCTATCAGGGTGACAAAGTGAAATTTTAGTGAAACAATAAAACATAAGTAATGCACATAATGAGTCTTACAGCTTTAGCAGGAAGTTGATTGGAACAACCCATGATTTTTATCGGCTGGGTTGCTTATGCCACAGAGATATGCAGACTGAATTCTCAAATATTTTTTTTTTCTTCTCTACATTGTCAACATAGATTAAAAATTATTACATTACTGAATATTATGGTAGAGGCCAGTGTTATGTCTTTCATCAAGAGTACTTTATACTAATGATGTCTACCACTTGGTGGTTTAAATTCTTTCACTCATTCCATGCAACTGCAAATATGTAGATCAACACGGGGAAATAGGTAACCTCAGTAGAATTATTATATTTTAGATTTCACATAAGATAAAAATCCACATATTTCCTTTCCTTTTTAAGGAACTGCTGGACCCCACATTCACACATATATATCACAAGGAGAAACAGGTATCTGTATGTACATGTATACACATATGTATATGTACGTTACATATATAAACACATTAGTGTTAATACAACGGATCTTAATATAATATCTCGTATTAGCAGAAGACCCTTTGGTTCTGTATTTTAATAGTTTGGTTGCCCAAGAAACACTTGGTTACAGGGACTGCAGCTTACGGGGACAAATTGCTTAGAGAGTTATTTCTTTAATTTATTTTACTGAAAAATCCATCCTTCTCCAATCAGTCCTCTCCTGTCACTCCCACCCTTGCTATTGAGCAGCATTTCTGCCTCCTGCCTTTGGGTGCTGGGAGCAGATTCAGCACTCGGCTCACCTCCTGCTTCGGTCTGCACTCACTTCTGCATCCGCTCCTCCTGCCTGCTCTGGGAACAGGCTCCCCACCACTCCACAGGCAGCCTGCCCTTTCCATGCCTACGGATGGCAGTGCCTCTCCGCTTCACTGCAGCGCTCCGTGCACAAGCCAGATGAGCGAGGGGAGCACTGCTGGCCCATCCGTCGTCCCTTATGGATGTGCCCAAAGAGCCCCGTTGTGTGTCTGTCTGCAAGACCATCGAGTGCACTGCTTTGGTCAGAACAAATACAATGAACCAAGAGAAAACAAAACAAATCCGTTTTGCACAAAGACACTTTAACAATCTTAGTTACTTCTACATACAGTCCTTTTAATAGTTCCTCCAGAATAATTACAGTAGTTCAGAAAACATAAAAAGCAGCAAACAAAATAACTGCTTTTCAGACATATACAGGTCATCCGGTGTTGGAGCTTAAAACTTCCAGATCCAGAACAAAGTTGATAGGAATGAATGGAGGGGAAGAAGCATGTAAAGAAGTCCATATGGGCAACATATGTTCTTCCAGGAAACCACTAACTTTGTGATAGCAGCAGAACTTTCAGTCAGATGTTGGTATGTGGCTCTGTGAACACAGTATGATCTAAAGATGGCAGAGCCTATCACAGAATGTCCCTTTCAAGGCACGTGTAAGAAAAGAAGAGGCATGAACCTCTGCTACATCAGCTAAACATCAATATGGCGGAGCGTTCTCTGTATGAATCAGCAGAGTACAATATTTTCTGTCAAAAGACAACAAATATTAATAAATGTTTAAGAAGAATTTATGATACGATTTAAAAATCTACCCATTATCAACAGCTTGTGTATTACTGAATATAGTGTTACAGTTTACATAAGTCCTTTTCAGGGGGACTAAAAAGCTGGAAGTTTTGGAATGCCTTTTAGCATAAAAAATGTTCAAAATCATAATTCAAAGAAAGAGCCAGTATGTCACAAAAGATTGACGTGAAAAGGGACAAGAAAATGAGAGCAATCTTCTTTTCTATTTTCTAAGCTATTTGTATCCCATTTAAATATGTAAAACCCTAAAACAGAAGAAAAATTCATGAATACTTCAGAATCTTCACAACTAGAAAAATTTATATGAAATCAATTGAACAAATACTGACTCGAGAAGGAACTGGTGAGGACAAAGATATATAAAAGTGAACTACTTCAATGAACAAAATTGTTTGTTTTCTCTAGGTAATGTTCTCTGGTGACTATCAAATACAAATGCAAATAACTTCTGAGCCTGCAATCATTTTTTTATTTGGCGTGCAGAAAGGTGTGAAGAAGCCTCCTAGAAGGATGATCACTTACATTAAAATACTAAATTCCCTTCAGAACTCTGCATAGATTGACATGTAAGACTGTAGTTTTTAACTGTAAAATGGCTGACTAACAGCTGCATTTTAGGATAATATTACACAATCTTGAACAATTCTAAAAGTGTCTATGAGCACAGAAATACACCCACAGTCTATGGGGTGTCTCTCTTAACAGATAAAATCCATTGCTTTTTCTGGGTTCCACTTTGATTAGGCATTCAAAGATTTTCAAGTAAGCCTATGACTTTCTAAGATCAGAAATAAAAAGTGAATTTGAGATTCTTAGGGGAGGAAAAAAAAAGATATTATGCATAGCAATTTATTGTTTCGTTCATATTTTTCAACTTCTCGGAAGGAAAAACTTTGAAAAAAGAGCTATACCCTTCAAGAGAACTACAACTCATTTCTTCCATAAGCTCCTTCCTAATCTATTATTTAGAGCATTTATTCATTTACTTATATTCTTCAGGATAAAGAGATCTCATTTAATATTAGGGGATTGAATTCCATTAGTTGAAATTTCAATGTATTATTGTTTACATCACTTTTAACAACCTTACAGCAAGAACAATTACTTTTTTTTTTTTTTTAGAAATACAAATCTGAGCTGTCTAGACAAGAAATAGGTTCTTTATCAAACACAAATTGCTCTCTAAAAACAATAAATTAATACACTTCAAGTCATTTTTATCTTTCAGAAAAAAAAGAAAAAAAAAATCAAACAAACCCAAACTAACAAGGGCTCTATGATTTCAGTCTATTTCTATTCCCATTCTTAGGCCATCCAAAGGGATTCATAGGCTCAACACGAACACACATGGTCTCCCAGCTTCAGAAGATTCCCTGAAGATACAGTCCCAGTGTGTGGTTTGGCTTTCCTTCCATACTAACTTCCTCTTTTGCTTCTCCTTCATTTCCTCAGCCCTCCCACCAACATATACTTCATTAAAGGAGCTCCATTAGCCCAGGCAATGACCATGTTATTTGTGTTAACTTTATAGGAGTTGGTACAAGTGGCCCTGTGGAAATCAGCTTTCCATGTCTTTCTCCCCTCAGATATTGTTTAGTGTAAGCTTCTACAGAAATTCAACACTTTTTTTTTTGTATTCATATTCATACATTTTGGCATTTCATCCATCCATATAGAGACATGCAAATACTAAATATAATAAAACTATTTATATTCTGGATGACTTGAAAATAACGAAATAGAACAGTCACTACTGCCTGATTATTTGTACTAAATGCATTTGAGGAGATGATCCTTTAGACCTAGTCCAAATGTTAAAGTAACAGAAAAGTAAAAGGCACCAAAGACAGCAAGAAAAAAAAAAAAAAAAAACAGCAATTTGCATCTTGCTTAAATACAGTATTTCCCATCTATATTTACAGCCTCACAGACCAACACTCTCCTTTATAGACTAGAAAGGATAAAGGTCAATTATTCTTAAGAGTCCATGGCACCAGCAGAGATAATTTCTGTTTTGAACTTCAGTATATACAACGGATGCCCTAAGGAAGAAGGGTGCATGGCAGGAACAGCACAACTCTATCAATTCTCATTCCTCCTTTCCCATATTTTAATAGTAAGCAGTTATAAATGCCTGAAACTATTATCTTATAGGAAAGGGGTAACAAATTATGTCTTTACCAGGGCTTCTTTATACTCTGCTTGCTCAAAAGACAAAAATTAAAGCTTGCATTTAAATACAAATTACTGAAGATAAGCCAAATATTCAGATTTAAGGAAATTCATTTTCCTACTTAAGAGAATTATAAAAAATGATCAAAAGTATTAATGTTAAAGAAACAGAGAAGAATTTACCTTTTGTTTATTTATCAGTTTTTCTACAAATTGAATTTGCCTAACTGAATTATGGAGGATTTCATATCCTGACAAGAACTTGCGATTCCAATTCATCAATTATTTATAAAGCAATATTACACTTTTCTGGCAACAAAATTATTGTGTCAGAAAGTCTTTAGTCTCAAAACCCTGCTAATGACAGTTTTCCCCAATAGCATTAGGAGCATATGTTACATCGAAAGGCACAGATTTATAGATTTAAAAAGTTTAAAGAGAGTTTTCAGGGATTCAAATGGATTATCCACACCCTAGGAGATTTCTAAGTTCATTCTTATAATTGATGGTAGAATGGTAGAAGAAAAATATCAAATCTTGTTTGAACAAGAGAGGAAACTCATTTGAATTCTTAAGTAGAAACCCCATGATCCACTCAATGTAAAACAGGATGATCATTAAGAGATAAAGATGGCACCAGTGATTAAATTAATAAATTTAATGTGATACTAATTTTGAATTTTTTTTTTTGTTGTTGTTGTTGCTTTTTAAGGAGCAGAAGAATTTTAGTACACCTACAAACATTTTAGAAAAGTGTAAAGAAGCAAGTGTATATTAAAAAAGGTATATTTCAAGTTGGATTACGGAAATCATCATTACAATGAGAATAAGACAACATTTTTCATCAGTAAATACTGACTAAACTTCTACAACACAACAGTTCATGCAACAAAGTACAAACAACTCTAAAAACACAAGCCTGCAAGAACTTTGCCATGGAAAAGATTTAAAAAATGTGAATTTTAGTTGTGTCATACAAGCAAATGAGATTTATAATTTAACATGAGCAAAGGTCATATATCATGAATGCAGGTAAGAGAGACAAAGGAAGAATCTGTGTTCTGAAAACCAGTTAGTAGAACACAACCGAGTAAGTTTCATCAAATGCTTCTTTTCGCTCATGAGGATTGTTGCTTCAAAAGCCAAGGACCTTTCAGTAAACATAAAAAAAGCAGACATGGTACAATCTGCTCAACTGAATTCAGATACCTAGAGATGAGACAAACTGCCGCCCAGAACTGCCTATTTTCACTCTACTGACAACAAAAGTGACCTGGTGCATTTCTCAGACCAAACAACTGCACTTGGTATATGGGAATTCCACTTTTTCTACATAAAATCCAATCCCTTATCCTTGCAGTAACTATTATAGTTAAGAAATCAGAAGCGAATACAGGGTAAATCCATTATTTTAAAATTAAAGAACTTGCACATAAAATCATGCTGCAGCTCAAAAGCCTTCAGAAATGTATTAAAAGATATTTCAATTAAAAAGTTATTAAAATGACCATTTGTAAAACTATTAAAATTCACCAGCAGCAGAAACATGTAAACTCCAATGCAAAACTCTGCATTGGAGCAACAAGCATCTCTGTCTTGCACTTCTACACTTGAAGCCCTGTGCTTCTAAATCACAATTTTTAAGGTCTCTCAATTAGAGACCTAGGTACAAGAACTTCAGTTTAACTTGCTGAAAAATTTTGGAATGAGTATTTTTTTGTAGGGAGCACAGATTGTACAGGAAGAGCTACAAAAACGTGATTTCCATTGTTTCAAAATGATATTTTTCCGTGTTAGTGAGTTACTACAAAAAGTTCATAAAACCATATTTATAACAAATCACTAGTACATCTGTATTGCCTTATTTTTAGGCATGTCAATAGCCCCAAAGCCTAAACTATAAAGATGCCCACAGCACCTATACAGTCTTCCTATTTTTCCCTTCCCTTCACAGTTTCATTATGTTAAAACAGTTATATGATGGAAATACAGCTGTTGAAAATGAATATATGTATATAAAATATAATGTAAATATGTTGAATATATACAATTCATTTCCTTGTCAAGATATCTGTCTGATTTTAATTGAATATTCAAAGTAATTTGATTTTAATTGCACCTTTCTACAGAAAACATAAGAATGCATATAAATGTGAAGAGAAGCAGGCTCACATGCAAGCCCTTCTTTAAGCCTAAATATCAGTCTATAGGACGCATACAGCTCTCTCTCTTTACAACTTGGATCAATAAAAATGGTGCCTTGAAGTGCAGAAAACCAATTTTAAGTGTTGCTGTATCCCACAGCAGCTGTAGTGCACAGGAGTTCATGCTGTGGGCTTATGCATAGAGGTAGTTACTCGATGGAGCTATATACTCAAATTTTCTTAGTTTCCTTCAAGTAACAGATATTAAAACACTTGTTGGTCCAGCCTCAAAATGACATCCATGTCAGGTAAGAGCAGCAGCAGATTCTGCAAAATACTACACTACACAATGCTGCTGGCATCAAAAAAGTGGTGCATGCTTTGCATCTCTAAGGGTCATGCCTCAGGCAGAAGTAAAGGAGATTAATTTTGACTCATGCTCTGTCTTTTTAATACTAAAGAGGAACCACAAAGAACAACAGTAATCACTTTGAAACAATTACACCTAATACAAAGAGTTTTAAGTGACTATATATATGAGGAACTTTTTGCCAACAAACCTGGACTAGATGAGGGAGAAAAAAAGAACACACGCCTTTCCCTGGCCACCTGTGTTATCCTCCTGCATTATTTATACTGATTATTTTGTTTGTTTGCCAAAAAATAGGAGCAGTATGACAAAGAACTGCAGCTCTCGATTGAACACTACGTTTTCCCTGGCTGCCTTACTGACAAAATAAAACGAAATGAAAAATAAATAAGTAAATAAATAAATAATATATTGTCAAAGAATCTAAGTTGAACCTAAAGAAACAGGCAGATTAATTACTTTTTTCATATAAGAAATAAGAAAAGAATATGGATTTAAAAGTTAGTGGGAGAAAGTAATCAAGATTTTTATTCTACCAGGAAATGCTCCAAATAGATAAAAAGCAATAAACAAACATAAACAATTGCTCTGTTGTTTAAATGTACAGTTCGCTTCATAATAAATCAGTCTTTTGCATGCATTCTTATATGGATGCATTAAGCATACTTATGTTTTGCTACAGTAGACACGACTGACAGCACTAGTTAAAAATTTCCTAATGGAATCAGGTGCCAAAATATTAAACTAAGTTTTTAGGCTGAAACTTTACATATATTTGCCCCTGGTAATACCCGTTACCTCAAAGAAACCTGCTTAAACCCCCCAAACTATGGCCAAAGGAAAGCACACAGCCCACATTACAAATCAGAATGCATTTCTCACAAAAGCTGCAACACCTCTGTAAAATGAAAAAGAGTTTGAAAGCATGACCAAAAAAAAAAAAAAAAAAAAAAAAATTTGTTTATACCATTGTTAAATGGCTTTCAGGGTGTTTTTATTTTCTGAGTTTTAAAA
>JAUBNY010001047.1:1523361-1534320 GCA_032275445.1 Crypturellus soui
TTTGAGATACTCTCTTAAGTTGGCACTAAATACATACCTGCCTGTATAGAATCTGGGAAATCAGTATTGTAAGAAAAATCATACCAGAACCAAATATCACACAGGTAAAGTAACATATAGCAGCTTCCAAGAACAGAGGGCAAAAGTACACTGACAAAAGAAAGCATATAGTCATTAAAAAACATAAAGCACTAAGTTAACTTTTCAAATGTAAAAAAACTAAGCTGGTAACTTCTCATAGTACTGATCACTGATATTTTGATGATCCTAAGATGTAGTAATTTGGTAATTCTTGATGATGCACAAGACCGTCAGGAAGAATGAGTGATTAATAGCTGCAAGACAATTTGAAACCCATGCAGATCTGACTGCTGGAGAGTCTCCTACGTGCCAAGGAGTCCTGGGGTGCAGGGTGTCCCTATCCGGGCATTGGCATCCTGCTGCCGAGGAGGGTGGGGAGAGAGGGTCAGGGAGGGAGTGGTAACAGCAGTAAGAGCTTTCAGGGGCCTCCAGCAACAAGACATCTGATAAAACAATCTCAGGTTGTTGTAATTCATATGGGAACTGGCTTGCCCTAACAAAAGCACTATTAGGGATGAGGCATTTTTCTTCTCTTTACCCCTAAATACAATGCTAAATGCTCCTTAGCCAGTCCTCAGGCTTTTGGCCTGGTTGTCCTTAAACTAGCAAGACCCATGAAGTAAGCAAACACAGATACTGTATTTTGAAAGTACATAAAGGAATTTACACTACAAGATTGATCTGAATATTACTCTATAAGATTATCTGAATAATAAAGAAATAGTGCAAAAGCTTTTTCCACGATGCACTTCTTTTCTGCAGTTTTATTCTTAGTTCTGCTAATTTGAAAACACGTCTTCCAAAAGCAAAGTGAAAATACACTAATGTGCAACATAAAAAAGGACAACAAAGAGCCAGTACATATCTTCTACAGAAGTACCTGGCAAAACCTTCATTTAATTCATCAGGAGTGAGACCACAAATAAATAATATCATAAATATTACATATGTACCAATATACTAGTCTAATTAGACTTATCTGTGAAAAAGAGAAAAAAAACACGATTTTATATGAAAAAATGCACATAGCAACTTACAAATAGTTATTTTCTCATCATATATTAATCCTCTCTTAAAATAATTAAGGTGTTTCTACCACTTGCCATAATATTCACAAACTCTGGACAAAGCAATGAATTTAATAGTGACATACAAAGAACTTTATCTGTTTGCAGTGAGCATGGTGCCCTGTGTACATAAACAAATCCAAATTCATCCAGTAGGTATGGTCAAAGCCATCCATCCAGACCGCCAAATATTTTATTGTGTCTCTTTTTCCTCCATTTTAACCCTTTTGGATGAATTTCAATCAATATTTGCCTCTGCACTGCAGAGTTTTTCATTTTAGCTAAAAACATTCTTAAAAGCTTTAAAAATAAATTAGCATTTATATCAGCTTCAGTTCAAAGATCGTCTGACTCTTCCTGAAAATCTAAACAAAACAAGAAAAAATAAACACTGGTGATACACCACCTTCCCACTACTCCCAAATGATTTACTCATGACTGGTTTACATATAGGATACAATCTGTCAAGAACCTCACGCTTGCTCATTTCATTTTGTCATTAATTTATGATATTATGAGGATTAAGAAGATGGTCACAGAAGTCAGTTTATTTATAACTTTGCATTTCATTTTTGATAACTGCTATAAAAGCATATGGCACAACAAATGACTTTTTTCTTTTCTTTTCAAATACTTTCTCTCCTCACAAATTATTCACTGCATATGCAGGCTGATGTTAAAATAGCTTTTAAAAGTGCGTGCTCCATGAATATTTCCTTGTTCACTAAGGTGCTTTATTATTCTGTCAGATGCTAAAAGACCAATTTAGTTTAGGGAAATTTTGTGGTCTGAATTATGTAAAAGTTCAGGCATAGCGGTCTTTCTTACTATGCTGAATGTGTTCCTATGAATACGCCAAAAATAAAGGTAGCATACACTGTGCTTCCTCTTCAGTGCTTTCCATTATTCTTGATCTTGAATACCCTTGAAATTATTGTACATCTGGACAGGTGATACCTACGAACCAAGAGTCAGCTTGCTCCCCCTCTATGCCTTTAAGGTCAAGGCACTGTATATACCAAGGATTCCTTGTTTTCCTGGTATACATTCTTCTGGGAAGACACAGTACAAAATGATATAAGAGCTATTAGCTAGTGAGCTATTTGTACTATATGTACAATAAAAATCCTATGCACTGTATTCTAGTATTGTGGGAATTATGGCTAATGCATCAACTCTAAATAAGCACCATCAGAAATAAATGTAAACCACCTAATCCAAAAACACAAGATTGTTCTAGGGTAGGAAAAAATGGATAATTTTTTTTTACCTGTAAAAGACAGGCTGATGTTTACATCTACCATAATGGTGTCCCAAGAGTGGCCCTAGCTAATAGAGGCAGCTTTGATACAGATTAACAATTGAATTTTACAAATTGTCACAGGTCTTCCCAATATGTTGAAAGAAGAATGTTGTAATTCTTACTATGAAAAGCATATAACAGCAACTTAAAGCATCTCTATTTAAACATATCTTTGAACTGCAAACTTCCTTTCTGACTTTGCACTTGACTTTCTGACTGTGCACTTGTGTTTCTAACATGAATACAGCCTAGAAACCTTAAATTTCCTCCTGTCCTGGAGACTGCAGTTGCTTCCTGAGGAAGGAACACTATAATATTGATTGATGATTGAGTGTTAAATCTTCAGCACTTTTTCTGGTGTTTTAATTCATCACAAGAAAATGTCCAGCTTTGCCAGAGACGTATGGTGATAGTTTAACCTCCACTCACATAAATCAATGTAGAAAGCATATCTATGCAGGGCAATATTAGACAATGCATATAACTTTAACAACTTAAATTTTTCAGTGAGGTCCTGGAAGGAGATTCACCTTAAGTATATGCCTAAGTAGAATTACAATTCTCCCGCCCGATTACAAGATGTTTAACAGATAAAGTGCTATTTAGGTGACCGTGATGCTCTCCTCCATATTGTGCATATTTTTGACAGGTCTGTAAACTGTATGTTCAGGACAATCCCCAACCTGATTTTTTTCTTTTTTTTTGTGATCACACCATTTCAAGCAACATTTGAATCTATAAAATAGAAAACCAATAGGTTCTTAAGCAAAACTCAAATGCTGCTAGTAAGAACAGATATTCAAAATAATAGAAACTAAACATCATTATTCCACTACCCTAAGAATAGGGCAAACTCACAATTATAACAGCTATACACATTCACAGAAGTTTCTTCATAACATGAAGATATAAAAATTCAAAATAGCTGAACTAGATTAGAAACTTGCTCTGACTTGACGATACTTCAAAGGTCTAGCGTTCTTCCCGATTAGACTCTCGGTCCAGATCATCAGTCTCTGGCACTGTGAAATGTGGTATTAACAGTGATGTGAATCCGTATTTTCACGATGATAAACAGCTTCTTAGGTAACTCACCACATGTCAGTGGAAAAGAAAAAAATCAAAATTTATCCAAATCAATTCTCTGATTGTTTCTTCTTTCTTTTAAAGCCCAGTGTTATTTGCCGAAGAAATGATTGGTGCCCAACTTGGATAAGTATGGAGATCAAACAGAGGCACAATCCATGTCATAATTCCAAGCATAACTACAGCAACGCTGATGATGTTAATGCCCAAACCTGCTTTCACCTAAAGAAAGGGAAAAAACAAAGCAGAAACAATGTCAAGACTGTGAAAAAAAAAAGTTGCTAAAAATAGTAAAAATTAGACATTAATGTTCCCAAGTGTTTGTCAGAGTGCTCGAGGGAGTTTTGCATAAAACTCACCATGTCCATAATAGATAAATGACCATATGAAAATACAATGGCATTGGATGGGTTTGATACTGGGAGCAGGAATGCAAAGGAGGTACACAGGGTGGCAGGTATCAAAATAAAAAGTGGATTCACGTGAATGGCTTCAGCCTGCCAGAAAGTAAAATAAAACAGAAAGAACAGTTGTCAGGGGAGACATTTGCCAGATGAACTACATCAAATACAAACTTATTAAATTAGCACAAATGAACTGTGAACTGAACTAATTTTTGGAAACTGAACCAAATATTGTAAACAATTTTTTTTCGATAGCTCCTATTTAAAATTATATCAAAGGAGCAATTGTGTTTCTAATAAAGAATAGCTACTGAACTTTAAATTCACAGCTAATTTCTGTCTAATCTTAGGTAAATTTGTAAAATAAAAGACAAAGGGCAAGCATTAAAAATAAAACTATATGAGAAAGATTTTAGAGTTGAATTTGTATATAGCATATGGAGAGGGGGTTGAAGGTTATAGAAAAGAAGACAACCATAGCAAATATCAAAGGGAAAAAAAAAGAACTGAATGTTTTGGTAAAGAAGAGAGGACAGGACTGAGCAAAGTAAAGACAAAATGAGCAGTACACATAAAGTCCTTTTATTAGTCCTCTCTTCTCTTTGGTGGTAGCTGGAATATTACAGTAGAACATTTTTATCAGAAATATAGCCCTGATTAAACACTGAGATACTTGTCCTTTTAAATGATTCCGTGATTTTCAAATAGGGATAAGAACTTTGATTCTTGAGCATGTAATTCTTAACTTTACAGAATTTTCAGTGTCTCCTGGATGAAAACCCCTAGACAACCATCCCAGCGGTGCACAACACAGCAGTGTTACATAAACTATTTTATGAAGACTAAAAAAATCTGCTTCTTTGACCAGCTTTATGATAACTTGCATGGTAGAGCACGTACTGGTTCTAAGCAGCCTCTATTATACTTACCAAAGGAGATAGTATAGGCAAAAATATTGTGATGGTAGCTGCATTGCTAGCCACTTCTGTTACTGAAGTGACAATAATGCATGATATCAAGATAATCAGCCACAAGGGTAATGATCCTAGAGGGGTTAATTTACTTCCTACCCAGGCAGACAGATTTGAAACCTGCATAAAGAATATAACAATATGAATATATTATGTAAATTACCAAAAATAAAATTTAATAAATGGTATAGAAACGGAATTTACAATGTTAATTGTGAAGGATTTATATTAAAGAAAAAAATGGACATGAAATATTTCCCCTGTTCCTTCCTCATACTTTAAGCACATTGTTCTAATCGCACCCTTGTTTTTTAGGAATCCATGCAAACATAATTGTGTATATTTGTATTATTCTGTAGAGAATTTTAAGGAGGCCACCTCAAAAAATTTGAATCTGCATCAAGATCCACAAGCAGAGTGTGGGACAAATGCTGCTTGATTTACCTGAGTAGCCAACAGAGATCAACATTATTGGAAAGTTACCTCAGGGACATTGGACATTAATCACTATTATGCTTACATTATACCACTATATGCAATGTATTTACATATACATTAACCACTATTATGCTTAGATTAAAACAAATAACAAACAGGAATCATCACTGTACACAGTCTTTGAAGACAGAGAAATTCTTTTTTTTTCAATCTTCCTTTCTGAATGTCTTGAATATTCTTTGTAGTTATCATGTTCAATACGGCTACAAAATTACTTGTTAAAATGAAAGAATAACCTTGAATCCAATGCATGTCAGAATTGTTCTTCATGTGGATCATGCTAATTGATCAATATCTTCTATAAATTGCATTACCTCACAGCCGTCTGCCAGTGCAAACCCGCCACCAACCAGAATAGCTATTTCCCAGGGCATGCATGACTGAAATTCCTTCCAGGTAATCAGTGGAGTGTAACCAAAACCAGCTACAGAAACAGAATAATAATAATAATAACAATAATAAAAATTAGGAAACTGATTGAAAAACATCTTGAAATAACCTCTCTCAGGAAATACTTTGGAAATCTCATCATTATAAAACAAATAAAGTCTTTCACATGAACCTCCTGCACTTTCTGGGACAGATCCTTAGCTAGCAAAAACTGTCACAGCTTGAAGTCTGTGGAGCTATGACAGTTTCCACCAGAGGAGCATTGGTCTCTCTCCTCTCCTTCTTTATGTGGAAGATAGCTATAGAATATCAGTATGATTGATTTATTCAATAGATTTGTTCTATTTATACAGATTGTTGAGCAAATTCTTTTAAATAAATATAAAAATATAATATAAAATAAAATAAATAAATAAAATAAATAAATAAATAAAAATATAAAATAAAATAAAATAAAATAAAATAAAATAAAATAAAATAAAATAAAATAAAATATAAATTTACCATGTTGAATTGTGCCAGTTACCTTAAACATGCAATAATAAATAAGCAAACCCAACCCTATCCCGTGTAGCCAATTCCAAAGCCTGTTAAAATCAACAGAAAGTTTGTTTCCATTGATTTTAGTAAGTTATAGATAGTATGTTCCAATACAGCACTAATTCTTTCCATGATTATATTGCAAAAACATTGCCATTTATTTCTAGGCCAAGCATGCTTTACAGCCCACTAAGATGTGACCGTAGGAATGTAGTGAAACTAGACTATGGGGCAAAAATAAAGAGCAAGAAGTATATTGAGTGGGATTCATCTCAGTTGATTTAAAACATCTACATAGGAACTGTTGAGTAGGTTTCTTTTCATATGTGTAGAGAAAAATGGGAAACTTTGGGAAGTGATTATTTGGACCTATTTTAGATATTCCTCTTAAGATGCAAATCATTTTCTTTGGATGTCATTGCACTGAAAATAAAGTTACTTGGGGATGTATCTTTTGTGACATTGTAAACATCCAAGAAAAAGGTAAGATGGATCCCACTCTTCATATTGCTTCATTAGAGCACTTAAATCTTAAAGTATGAAGAAGCTTCCACATCCCTTTGAAGACACATGCCTTTGACGTCAGTTAGGCAAAGTCAAAGCAGTTCAAGTATAAGACATATACAAAAGTGTAGTATCATGTAATGTAGAAAGTAACATTCAGTGTTGTTCAAATTCAGTACAATGGAGAAAAATCTGGTTCCATGAATTTTAATAATCTTATTTTCTGAACTTTTCTTGAATTGTTCTATTTTTACTGTTTAGTCATTACTTATACTGGATACTGAAATGAAACAAATAGTTTCTTTTTCTTTCTTTTTTCTTTTTACTCCATAGCTTATTTGATTTTTTTATTGCCAGAAGCTTCTAAGCATATTTGTGTTCAAATTCCTGGCAGTGTGGATGAAAGTTTAATTTAGACTCTGTAAAGTACTTCTATCACCCATGTTTACATTTGACTTTTAAAAACTTGTTCGTCTTTAAAATTAAACAATAGTATTCTAACAGATACATTGAATAATATTTATGGTTCATTCTTAAATAACTTATTGTAGCAAAATCTACATCAAAATATACTCAACTGTTTTCTCCACTTGAAGTTTTAGGCAAAGATTTTGCTGGAATAATAAAGAAGAGAAGACCAATAACTAAGGCAGTTGTTGAATCCGTAGCAAAGCCTTTATACCTAGAGAGAAGTTAACAAGAATCACACAAGAAAAGAAAACATAAAACATAATAGGAAAAGTATATTTTATCACACAGAAATAAGTTGGGGGATGGAATTGTTTATGAACTATTGATAATTAAACAACTAATTTGCAGACAAAAGTTAGCCATATACTTCAGGTTAGTGGTGAATTTAATAACTTTATATGTTTGATAATATACCCAGTCCCATAGGCTTTAACTTTGCCTACCCACAGAGAGTGATGCTCCTGCATCAACGGGAAGACTGGAGTTTCGTTATCAGCCTCTATGGTGCAGGTCACAGGCACGAGGGCTGTAGTTGCTGTGGACATTTCTGGTGCCTTGGAACTGCTTGCACCAGCATGTTTCTTAAGCTGATTCAATCCCCTACTAATTTGCATAGAATATCACCAAGATCTGGGAATGGGCAAAGCTGAGTTCTAAGGCCATTTTAACCTATCATCTCATATTTCTGAATGCTCCTAGATGGTATTATAACCCCATCTGTCTTACATTAGTCATGAGATCACTGAGAAGAATAAGAATTCTGATGAAGAAAGTTTTTTTTTTTGAAGCGTTAAAGCTGTAGTTTGTTATTAATTTATTGCTATATTTTCTATAAGTTCTTCTTTTCTCTACACTAATATATTTGTCCCTTCAGCCTCATAGGAATGCTTGTATCTCTAAATGTAGCAACAGTATGTGCAATATAACTTCTCAGCAGGTATTTAGCTTAAGATTTTATGCTACTGCAAGGCTTTCCTCTGAGAGGGAAAATCATCTCTCAGTTAAACACTCTGAATGTATAATCCGATAAAGCCCTTTGCTTTAACAATGCTGTTAGGTGATGACACTCAAAACACCCTAATATGCACAGCACATTGACACCACAAACAGCAGAATGTCAGCATGGTACTGTCAGGAATGAACCTTTAACAAAGTTAACAAAGGTCCTCTTGTATTGTCTGTTAGCACAAAAGTCACTTTTAAGAACAAATTATTATTTGAAATGGCTTCCCTAGGCAGGGAGGGCCTGCCTATAGGTCAGCTTTAGCCTAGGGTGGGTGCACCATAGCTAAAGAGTAGCAAAAACCTTTTTCTAGCTTCCTGTCTCACACTCTGCTATGACTTGAGGGGTGTTTTGCAATAAGCCAGGACTTGGATTACAAAGAAACAACGGATGGCACTGTTATCTGGTAGGCAGCTGTTTCTCCCTGTATAGTTTTGTTATTGCTTAAATATAAGCAGCATTCCTGAATGATGAGTGCAAAGCACTATTTTTGGAAAACCTATTTGGGAGGCAGTACTATGTCTATACCTACAGTGATAACATATCACTATTGTTATCACTATTAATATAGATATATATGCCTGTTTATATAGCACACCAATATGTACACACAAAGAGACTTAAAAGATAACAGTTCTTGAGCTGGAATAATAGTTTAAGAAAAATACACAATAGTCTACCATTTGTCATACTGTTATGGAAACACACGTGGCACAATTCCAGACATAAACTTCTCAAATATTATTGAATTTTGAGATGAGCATTTTTCAAATCCATTTACCCAAGCTATAATGCAATTACATATGCAAAATCTACCTGCTTGTAATACTAGAAATCTGATTATCCTTTAAAGAGGCAGAAAAAAAAAAGGCTGTTACTTAAGGAAGACTCACAATGACTTGAAATAGAAACACTGTAGTAAGCAGGACCATGGGCAAATTAACATGACCAAATTCCATTCATGTTCCTGCTTTGCATCCACCCTTCAATATTGTAGGGTCATCAAAAATGCACAGTGGCCTTGTACTAGCCATACAGAAGGGACAAGCCGTACGGGAAAGTGGAAAAATGTGCTGAGACACACAATCAGGCTTCAATCTGACGAAAGTGAAGAAAGTCCACCTTGCATACGTCAGCTCTAATCGGCTGCAGTCCTGGCCCAAACTCTCCATTCCTTGGAAAGTTCATAAAGATTTGGCCAAAATCCAGCTTGAAACGCATCTTAACTGAAGCGGGTATCCTGCAGCAAGTACAGCCTGGAATCAAGCCCGGGCAGGGACGGGAAGTGCTGTGCAAGGAAGGATATGTGGTCTTGCAGTGTCAGCACATGAAAAGTAAACAGGCATTTTGCACTTCTCAGAAGAGCTTTGCACGCTGATTATAGAGAGCATTCGGCATCTGCCTCTAGTGGCAGGTAGCAGGGACTCAGGGCAAGGCAGTAAAAGACTAGCTTTCAGTAAGTTCCCCGAGTTTTCTTGGTAAAAATTAACACAAATATTTCTTCTGGGATCACAAAGAATTGTATCTATATTTTAATTAGGTCTTCAGTAACTTGTGTGAATGTAGACTGTCACTAAATATGTGGGCTGAGAGAGATAAGAATTTCTTTCTTCAAGCAAAACTTCAAGCATTCTGTTTACTTTGTCAAAAGTTAGAATGGGATATAATTATATCAGATAACCATACTCTTAAAGCACCTATTACAGAGAAGCTTTTAACCTAGCAGGGAAAGACAAAACAGATGGCTGGAAGCTATGTTCAGAAACAAAGGTGCAAATTTCTCTGTTTTATTTTGGCAACAGAAATAATTATCTGCTGGTGCCAAATATCAAGGAAAGTGGTAAATTCTTCCATTGCTTCCAAAATATGCAAAAGCTATATTTTGTTATCCTCAAGCAAGCCTTGGTGCTTTCTGAGAACTCATGTCATGAGAAAACAAACATATATATATATATATGTTTGTTTTAGGTATATATATGTATACCTATATATAGGTACCTATATATATATACACACACACACATACATATATATATATATAGGTATACATATATATAGCTAAACTTTTAGAGCAGTGTAGCCTCTTGTGATGGTCAGTATGCTAGGATAAACGTGCTGACAGTCATGTCATGCAGTTTAAAAACCTAAAGGTGGTGTGAATCGTACTTAAAAGGATTCATTCCTTCTTAAAACCTACCCACTGGCCCAGAGTGTTCTTCAGGTTACTTATGACTCTGACATTGCAGTTTTGTTCCTCCAATTTAATGGAAGGTTTTATAGTGAGGGCAAAGCTTGTCTGTACAGGTGACAGGTTCCCTGAGGTTAACTGTGGAAAAAAATCCTGTGGGAAATAAGTACTATCATAAACCAAAGTGCAGAGGACATTTCCTGGCATTTGCTTTGTGTAATATGAACTTAAGTTTATACAGCAGGTATCCTGCACAGGCATATGTTCACATATTGATATACTTCAAAAAATCCCAAATAATATATTCTACTGAACAGTTTATCACCACAAGAGAAAGGTTACAGTAATGCAGTACTAGAAACCCCTTCAATCTTAGGGTGATGAATCACAGACTCACAGAATGGTTAAGGCTGGGAGGGACCTCTAGAGATCATCTAGTCCAACGCCCGCTGC
>JAUBNY010001047.1:1589099-1626852 GCA_032275445.1 Crypturellus soui
ATCTCCCTCCTCCCTTCTAAATATCAGTTGCACTACCATTACATCGATTTTCACATTGAATGTGAAATTGTCACATTGAATGTGAAATTTTCAATTGTCACATTCATATAACTTGCTTTGGAAAGGGAATTAATAAACTAAGTCCAGTTATATGCCTTGGCAACTATTTTTCACAAGGAAAGGTGCCTTTCTAACACAACATTCTTGCATAGCTCAAACTACAGCATTCCTCCAAATTTTGAATAACACCTAGGAAAAATATTAAAACATTGTAGTTACCTATCCTATCTTCCTGCCCGTGTCCCTTTTGTTTTCCAGGTCAGGATTGAGCAGTTCAGGAGGAACTGCTTCAGACAGCATTGATTTACTTCTTTGACAGCATAAAAAAAATACGATATCCATCAATGATGGGTAGGGATAATTTTTGCTTTAATTAGGTAGTTGGCTCTGAACATCACTCCTCTGTATCATTGTCCTATGGCATGTGTCAAAATCACTTTTTTTTTTTTCATGTCACCAACTGGTATCTTTTTGTTCTGGTATCTTTGTTCTGTTAACTACTAATAGAACTAGTTAACTAACTAATAGAACAAGTCATATCAAAATATTGCAGAAGAAAGACTGGAATTTATATTTTATTATTTCACATATCCTCTTATATCTTTCAAAATAATAAAGTAATTGAAAATAATTTTCCTTTTCTTCCAAATCAAAAATTAACATGACAAGAATCAAAAAAGTCATTCTATCTCAAAATATGACTTGAATGATAACATGTTTGACAGACATTGAACACTTAATTCTCTGTGACAGCAAATAGTTTTTCAAAATATTTAGTAATTCACTCTCTAGTCAGATTGCCAAGTGAGAAGACGTGATGTCCTATTAATTGTCAAAGAATTCAGCAGGCTCTGAATGTGTTTCTGAAATCACTGAGATCATAAATATATTCAGCTGTTGTCAGCACATTAGCACAGCATTTCTTCTAATCACACACATACACAGGTTTGTGCCTTATTTATTTTTTGGTACTAACCTGAAAACTACCCCAACGATACCTGGAAAAGGAAGAATATTAAGAAAATTACCTTATCTTTTTTAAGGTCTGCACTGTAACTGATTATGACCTTTAAGAGTCGTATAAATTATCATGATGATACATACATCTTAGTGATTGGTTTGGACAGGGACCTATCTTGATTAGTAACTCCATGAGCTTCTCATGGCCAAAACAAACCTTTGAGTCAGTCTCACTCAGCATAATTACCAGAGGCATAAGATGATTTAGAGGGAAGATGAACCTTGGTCTACCCGTCTGTTCTGTGATACCACATCTGAATAACATGATATACTTTGAAAAAAAAAAACTTTCCAAGATAATTTGGTTTAGTGACTTGTACTTTATTAGTTCGCTGCATTTCTGGATGATATTTGCAAGAGAAAAACTGAGAAGACAGTTTCTTAAGTTGTAGTGTTAACATGCTATGTTTATTAAAGAATATTTAAAGAGACTTTAGTGGTAGAGCTTTAACAAAGATAACTAGTAAAAAACTGATGTTCATTAATACAAAACTAAAACACAGAACTAATATTGTTACTAAGCAAAAGGATCCTTTTTATATCTGTCTTAATTATCCCTTCCTACTCCTATTTCTACAGTATCTCCTTAGATTAGATTTATTATAAAGTAAAGATTATCAAACTGTAAGTATCAGACCGAGAAAAGCTGAAGATGCATTAATTCAGTCCACTCCTATTCTGTCTGAGGAACTGAAAGGGCTGGACCTTTGGGATCATCGAATCTACTGTTTGTTGTGAGCTGCATGATCATGTGGATGCCATAGGCCACGATCCACAGAAGAATCACGGAGGTCACCAAGCCCATCCAGATTGCAGGCGTGAAGAAACTTGTACAGTCGCTTGCATAGGAAAACTGGCTGTTTTCAATGTTGAAGCCTTGAAGCTGAGAATGAAAAAAGTTTAAGTGCAGATAAAGGTACAGCACAGACTCTACTTTCAGGATGTATTTGGCCATTACAAAATCCATACCTGTTAATTACTCACACCCAGACCATTAAAAAAGTCTCAGAATCAAATCTTTTCAAAAGTGATTTTCCCTTTTTTCCTAGAAAGTTGAAGATGCATGAGTTACTTGTGCAGAGCACAGGAGCAAAGTTGTATTTAACATCTCAGAAATTTAGTCTGCTTTTAAAAAAGCAATGTTCCAAATGGGATGTGAAATCAGATTAGCTCAATGAACAATCAGGAAACTTAAACCACTCAAAAACACATCAGTTAAGGTTTTCCAAAGCATGACATTTGTTGAAATACTCTGAAATTTTTAAGGAGAAGCAGATTTTTAACAGCAAAACTCTTGAAGCCTACTTTAAAACGCATTTAATGATTGATGGCTGAGTTTGTGTGAGTTAATCTGATTCTGGATATTGTTTTCTATAAATTTTTTTCATTTAAATCACTCTCCTCACCAACCTATAAGTGGTGAGCCAGAAGATCATGTATTTCTATTGTTGTGTATTTCTCCACACTGGTTATTCCTTGCTTTACAGTGACTAAAGTGAATAACTTTGTGGCAATAAAACAGAATTTATATTTCCAAGGAAAAGTGTTAGTGCAAACAGTGAAGACATTAGTCTTTGGCTTGCATATAATGCTATCTCATTAAGCCCCTCAGTCTTGCATTCACTTGTGGCTCTGGCACCTTAAAGACGATGTGTATGCAATGCATATGTTAAGAATGACAAACTTAACAAACTTTTATCATATGCAGAACCAGTCTCTGAGGCTATGCAGGCACTGTGGTGTATAAGGACACAGGTAGATAATTTTTGGCAATATAAGCTTTCCAGAGCCTCTTGCAAGAATCTCTCCAAGTCTTACTATGGAGGTTGACTAGCAAATATGGTCTGTTTTCCACTATAAGGCACTGTTTTCCACTATAAGAAATAAACTTTTGGGTTGGGTACCTATTTGCACACAATTTTATAGAGCACAGGTCATTACTAGGGCCTTTGCTAGTAAAGCCACTATTTAGACAGCAGGTGAGAACATGAATAAGAGTCATGAAATGCCATTTATGAAAGAAAAAAACAAAAACTGGTAATGATTTATGCTGTTTTGGTTCACAGAAAAGAATGAATGTCTGAAAAACAATAAACTCTTGTTACTGTATTTATGACAACTCTCTGAGGCACTTAACGGTTATATTTGGTTTAGCAAGGATTTACTGCTTCTGATTTAGAGCCAGAAATATTGCTTTTTTTTTTCTTTTTTTTCAAGCAGAATTATTTCCATTGAACTTTTCAGATGAAAGTTTTAATTGCACATTCTTAAAATGCTATGTCTACCTTTTAGGAAGAAGATGAAGTATATTAAGGGTTCTTTTATTGCTTTTTTTTTTTTTCTTTCCCTAAAGCTTTATCATTTCTGTGGGGGTGTAAGATCCCAGCCAGAAGATAAAAATGTGATTTCTAGCAGCATTTCTATCTATGGAAAGTTAGGCACAACTAGGCCTTGCATAATTTATTCCAGATTTTTTTGAGACTAAAATATTTCTAACATCAGTAATTAGATGTAGTGTACCTTTAAAAGTAATGAAAGAAGAGAGATTTTACTTAAAGGTTTTATAAAAGAAAAAGTGCTGTGCCAAATCCCCTAAAAGAGAAAAAAAAAATAGGAAATACAGACTGCTGTAACCAAGAAAAATGATGCTGGTGAAAGTACTAAAATTAAACCCTCTACAGGACAGAGGTCTTTATCAAAATATATTTATATGCATAAAAATTAAAGAACCACATTTAAGTAGTCTCAAAAAAATCTGGAATAAATTATGCAAGGCCTAGTTGTGCAAGTACTATATGCCTCTTATATTTGTTATATATATATATATTTTTGTTAATAATTGTTTTCAGGAGCCAAACTAGTAAAGATCAAGTGTGCCAGCTAGACTGGCACTGGAACTTGGTTTCTGAATCACTGCTTAACGCTGACATGAAAAACAAGTTCCTCCATGTCAGCTAACAAATTCTGTGCTGCCTGCAGTTCTGTAGTCTCTGAGCACATCCCAGGTACTTTCTTACCTTGCAACAGAGCTTGGGGGTTTGCAAACTTCATTCTAGGACAAAGATAAATATCTCAGCTGACTGAGTTGAGATAATTTGGATTGGACTATCTATCAGTGAATCTAGAAAGGCATGCTCTATTTCAGATAAGGCCTAAAAAGTGGCCCCAAATGGTGACTTTCCAGTTTTACTGAAACTCATACAAGAGAAATGATCACAGCAGGGCTTTTCAGGTTGTGTTTCATGGTGAGGACTTAGTGTGAGAGGTCTTCCCCAAGAGGAACTGAGAGCAGAAGCTGCTGCTCCAGAACTGTAAGGAAGCTGGGAGTCCTGTTCATTCTGTTCTTGATCTAGACCCTGATGAAAGAATGCCTGCTCAAGATGGTGCAATATCTCTTTATAAGCTTTGAGAAAAGAACAGTATCATTGTGTGTAGAAATTCTAATAGATTGTTCTAAGTAGACACTTCATAGCCCCTGTCCATAATGATGTCAAAGGCCTTGCTTCACACTTCAGAGAGTTTGCTAGGCGAAGTACAGTCATGTGGACTCATTGTTTTTTCAGGCCTTGCCATAAGAAATAGCATCAGAAAGACCATTCACAAAATTGGTGCCTACTGCTACGTAGTTTCTCAAAAATAACAGGACTTTATCTTGGAATGTGTGGATTTCTGCATTCTTTCTTCTGTTCATTCTGATAGTGTGTGTAGGGGACGGCAAGAGAAGATAAATGCCAAAACTAGTGTTTTTCCTTGGAGATTTTCATTGTTTAAGCAGAAATGCCAAATATGGATACAGATCACTAAAATTCTGTTTGGTATCCAACAAATAAAACTATATTAGCATTTATATCTATTCAACATCATGGGCATCAGATTAACTGACAAATAGAAACAGCCTTGGAATCTGACAAATAGAGGTTGACTTGGAATCTCTTTAATTAGGGAGATCCCTTGGTGTGTTTGAAGATATAAATGTTGGTGTGCTTCTCCTAAATAAAGATCAATACTCAAAACAATAAAGAAGTAATCACTTACACTTCATATATGTAGTCTCTACTGCTGCATTACATATTTGGAAAATGTGTATCTATCTCATTCGAAGAAGAGCACACTGCTTTCTCTCTGCGCAATAGGAGACCAAATATAGTTCCCAATTGATGTCAGTGGAAAACCTTCCATTAAATCTAACTACACTGGGCTTTGTTTCTGTCTGTAGGAGTTCAGACACTCCGTGTTCTTGAAAACCATAACCACACTAAGCTGTACTTTCCTAGGTAAACAAAGCGCAAAGAAATCAAATGAAAACAAAGAAAGCAGCAGAAAGCCACCCACTTAAGAGGTCCATGTTTCCAATAGCAGCCCAACTCATTAAACAGGCATGAGGATTTAGTCATTCTTTGCCTGATTAAGTATATTTGGTTGTATTGGTTTTTCTTTTCTGTGGACAGCTTCACAGTTTTTTTTTTTTTTTAACGGCTGTGCTTTCACATTCTCATTGTTCAACAACTGCATTCTCTATTCCCCCTTACTGAATAGCTCACCTAGGGCGAAAAGCTTTTCTTTTGCATTTTCCTTCAGGCTGGAATGAAAGTAAGGGCATTATGAATGTATGCCATTCAGTACCTACAATAGCAAATAATAGTTCTTGGAATTATCTCTGAAATGGTGATGTGTACTCACTTGGAACTTGGAAATGAAAACATCCCAGTTTTTTGCTTCATCGTTGGATGGAATCAGCTTTGCAGGATAGAGATTGCTTGTTCCCACCAGCTGGCAATGAAATGAATACTCTGCAGGAGCAGAGATGACAGAAACATTAAATTTAGCAAGCTTATAGTCATCTTGTACAATCTCAACTGACTCTAAAGTGGACCAGTTTCTAGCTGAGCCTCCATAGAACATGTTGGTCATTACAAATCTAGAAAGAAAACAGAAAAAAAAAAGTCAGGATAGGAGGAAAAAGTTAATCATTTGATAAAGTACAGATGGCAGGTAAAGATTCAGTGTTACTAGCCACACATATGACAGCTGACATTTTGATTTCCCATATCATTAGGACAGTTCACAAATGAAAAGGCTTTGTGAATGTGTTACTTTATGACTACTTAGAGTTTCAGCTCATACGCAATCATTTTCCACAGGTGAGTCAGGCAGCAATCAAGTAAATGTACTTTCATTCTTCAAGGCCCTCCACGAATAGAGTAGTTCATGAGTTACTAATAGTTTATAATCAGTGCAGCAGAATCTAAAAGACTGTCATTAGGCCTTCCAGTACTCAATAAAAATTTTATGGGATTTAAAAAATATATTTTTAGGAAAGGCATGATAACCATTTTAATTTATTCTTGCAATTCTTCCTTGGCTTAGACACCTAAACCACCACTTGCCTTTGCAAACATCTGGATTTACAGTGGAAGACAGAGTTTTCTCTCACTAGGAACATATGCATGTACATTGACAGCCCTAATTTCCTAAATATAGTCTCTTTTTGCAAAGGTCTATATATGTGTAATAGTGCATAAATTTCAAATATCTTATAATCATGGAGTTTATTTACATGTTCCAAATGAGCATCTTCCAAAATGAGCATCTTCCAAATATTCTGTCATAGAAGTAATTTAGGAAATTATACACTTTTTTTCCTAATTGTAGGTTGCTTAACACTTTTAAATGCTACTTATTTATTTATTGCTATATTGTTTGTTAGATTTTTTTGCTAATTAGTAAGCACTAAAAATGTAGGCATTTTCTATAGTATATATATAATAAATATTCTACATTATAGAATATTGCTCATTCATTTAAATCAGCTGCTTTCCATACTATATTCCATAACATGTCAATGACTCTAAGTTCAACACAGACAATGCTCATGAGAAGTAGCATCAAAATTTAACAGGTTAGGTTCTTCACAGTAATTGATCAATTTTTTAATATATGTGGCTTCTGGTTCATGTAACTTCATACTTCTCAAGAGTTTTAAAAACCTAGAATTCTAGAACTACAAAAGGATTTTTTTCATGGCATTCCTGATGTGTTGATTCTAAGCAGTTTCATATAACCTTCAGCAGCAAACAGTCATCACAAGCAAAAAGAACTACTCAAAGTATATCTAATGAACATTCAGTGATACTTACAAGTACATACTCTGTTTCTGTAATGCCAAAGTTATATAAATTAAAGTACATAGTAATCTCTATATTGAAGAATAAAGGCCTCTCTCCCGAGGTGCAGCATAATCTGAATCACATTTCTGTGGTGTATAATTAGCAATGTCATAGGCATTAGCTGAATATCTTTGACATTAAGACAATGCCAGTTATAAAAAAAAAAGAAATTTACTTAAATGTTTGTGCCAACCACAGCTTCTACTTCTAGGTGCATTCTCTGCCCTTGTGAAAAAAAGATAAGCAAAATGGTAAACAAGGAAGTTCTCTGGAGATTTACCGATATGAACAAACAAGTCCTATAAAGCTGTGAGTGTGAAGAATGGTCAAAAGTGACCTTCATATGAAGGCTGTCCTCCACATTGCACCTAAGACTTAAACTTGCACTTTATGTTATTTACAGATTTATGAGAATTAAGATGCTAAGCAGTGAATTAACTGAGCAAGATTAACGTAACATTCTAGGCTTTTATCCTTCGCATTTAATCAGATAACTGATAAAAAGGATCTACAGCAAACACATACTTAAGCAGACATAACTGATAATAAATATAAGTTATTAAATTACAAATAACATATTGAAATTGCAAGGATTCATATATTTAATATAATTTAATATATATTTTCTTAGATGAATGAATAGCAAATAGAACAAATACAGTGCAGCAAATGAATGACAAGAGGAGGAAAGATGACAAAGATTTTATCTGAAGAACTGTAAATACCTCTTGTTTTTTTATAGGACATGCTGTGTTCACATCAAACATTACAGCAAATAGAGGAAGGAAACTGCCACACTGCAGTTGCATACTTCATGTACTGTGGCACAAATTCTTCCTGGTCATAGGCCAGACTCCCTTTGTACTAGGAACTATATGAACTCTAAATGCCACCCATCGTGAGTCATCATTTCATGGAAGAATTCACTATAAGCTGAAAAGTTATCAAGAAGGAAGTTAGTTCGAATCCCTCCTATTTCAAAGGTCCAAAGAGGATCACATCTATTATGCAAAAGAATTCAGAACACAGTTCTTGGATTAATTCTATTCAATTCTCTAACAGTCAAGTACCTTTCGTAACTGGGGAAATACTAAGCAGGTTTTGCCCAGCTACTAGTAACATTACACAGCATATAATACAACTAAAAGATATACTCAGTAGAAACATGATTCTATGATTTGGTGCTGGCCTTTGCAAGAAATAAATTTGTGGTCATGGCTCTATTCTCTGTTCCCACTGTTTTGTCCTTCGTACTGTTTGTACCCTGTTTACTGAATGAGGCAGACTGCAATCCCACTAAGGAGTTTTGTTGAAAAGAAATGTGGCTGAAGTGAAGAGGAAGGGGAAAAGAGAGGCTGAAATATCTCTCTGGGTTTTAGAATAAATTCCTGAAAAATGTTTCAGAAAGAAATGTTTCAACATAAAACAACAAAAATAACAGAGTGTATCTTTAGCATGCAAGGTGATCGTATTTTTAAAGCCTTCTGGGCTTGATACATTCTAGTTCTTATTATATCTGAGATCACTGGAAAGTTTTCTTTATAAAGTCTTTTGAGAATATCTGGCAAAGTAAGAAAAACTTTTCCTTCCATATGAGCACGGAAAGCTCTAGAAAAATTATTAGGAAGAAACACATGACAGATGGTGAAAGGTAGTAATAATTTTAATATCAGATTCAGGGATGCAAGTAACATTGAAACAATCTCTAAAAAATGACTTAATAAGTATGGGATTCATCTCCTCTTCTACCACCTGTGACTTTAGATAAAAACTTTGTAAAATCTTTTCTAACTATATGTTTAAAAACTCAGCCAAAGATGTATCAAGTTGAACCCTTTCTTTTTATACATCATCTGCTAGTTATAGAGATTAGTCAGGTCAAATTACATACTTAGTGAAATTACCTAAGTAAATTATAGTAAACTAGTAATATTAATAAATTACATTAAATTAGTAAATTTCATAAGTGGTAATTAAATGACTAATAGTGTTCATAATACAGAATTTTTTTGTCTTTGTGAGGCTTAAAGAATATACTGCAACATTTAACACTGAAATGTCTTGAATGCTTGCAAACAACAATTCTACTAATGGCAGATTTATGACAGACACCATTTAAAGTACTGGTCTGAGAATAGACTCATACCTTAAACTGTAAATACATCAGTGCATCTTTTTTACTTTGCTATCTTTGGCAAGCCAAAGCTGGCCTCTGCCTTCTGCCATCTTAGAAGACTAGTACTTAGTACATGTCTCCTGTTCACTACACCACCTGTTTTCTCCCAGATTATCCCTTATCAATTGCTGGGTGGATATATCAAAACATAAAAAGATTTCTGAAATTATCTTCTTCTTCTGAAGATAAGAATTTTTGTAATTCTTCTTCTGTTGATTACTTTAGATGAATGGACTATTACATATCCTGGCTATCATCTAGTCATTTCTGTTTTTCTTTGAATGATTTTTTCTACTGAATTTCCCCTTTATTGTATAACTCACCTCACACCTTGTATCACAACCATATTTCATACAAGTTATGTATTTATTTACTTTACAACACTTCAAGGTGAAACTCTGTCATTGGCTATTTGTACTAACTGGGTCTTGTAACTTCAGGTTATGCTTCATCTCTCTCACCAGAGAGTTAGTCTGTACAGTCAACTTTCTTACAAGGAGCAGAGAGAGAAAACAGACAGACTTTGGCTGGACAGTGAAGAAAAGCAGCTTGGTAAAGTAATCCTCTCTGCAGAAACTCCTTGTGCTTACATTTTCACTGAAGCAGTGCAGGAGTATAGTTAGGGGAAAGCCAATTGGAGATACCATGCTCATAATAAGAACTCTGGAGAGTCTGATTCCACTAGCTTTTATATCTGAAGACAAAGAAGAATGATGCAAAACTGTTAGCACTCAGTCCCCTGCTGTGTAGGAGGGCTAAGTATATAAGTGGATAGAGTCAATTCTGCCTACAGATGTTTAGGATGTGCAGTTAGTTTCTACTCAGTGAAAGAAGAAAGAAGATCTTGCAAAGAGCTAGAGGGAAAAAATATCAAAAGAGGTTTTAATGACATACAGAATATTTTATTCTCTTTTTAGAACTATCAAATAATTGTGTTTTTTTGAAGGTGGATAATCTATATCTCCTCCCCCATTTTTGTCCTAATTTACAGACTTGGTACTTTACTAAGATTTATTTAAGAATAAATCATAAGGTTACCTTATCTCCAAAGTGTTGATTCCATTCACTGGCTTTGTGTATTTTAATGACAGTCTAAGACAAAAAAAATAATGCTAGAGTAGTCAGCTTTAATTAGAACACTGTAACATTTCAGTCAAATGAAATATTCTAAATCAACAGGCAATTTAAAAAGTCATATAGCAAAGATTCAATACACAGAAAAAATGTGACAAAATATTTCTACAGAAATATTTTTTACTCATGAGCTCATTCTTTGAAATAAAGGAAAACAGAGTCCATGTTTCACTCACGCTGATTTATTACCTGGGAACTGGCAATACCCCACTTCAAGAGAATTCTACAATTAAATTATCATCTCCCCTAATGCTAGTGGAGATTTGTGTGACTGTAAGATAGAGCCTAGAGAATGCTGTGTGTGCGCCAAACACCTTCTTATAAATAAAGCAGGAAACTCAGAAATGTGAAATGGAAAAGGTAGTAAAAATTGAGGCTGCATCTGCACAGTTTTAGTGTATTGACTCACATCTGGTCTACTAAGATTTCTAGTTTAGCATTTCTATTCTGACTTCTTTAGAAGAAAATAATTAAGCTAGTGTTACATTATTTCACTGCACTATTTCTGATTAGCTCTTAGAATCACGTCTTGTGATATCAATTTTCTTGTACTACTCACGTCGAGTTGATGTCTGAGCACTCAGAGGAGGAAATGTCCACATCCCGGTTTACAAATGTTTTGTTTGTCAAATCTATAAAAAGTGAATCGTTGGCCATGAGGCTGAAATTACTAGCATAAAAAAGGATGCATGTATAATTTCCATTAGTCACATTCAGTGCAGGATTTGATAAACTGTCCTCCTCCTCAGTGGCCATTAACTGTCGTCCTAACTGCCATGCCGCATCAGTTCTTCTAGAAATCTGGAATAACAGCATATTAACAATTCATTGCCTTTGCAAGAGATGATATTGGTAACTTAAAACAGAGCTTTGTCATTCTATACAATTGTCTCAAATTCTTCTTCAATATGCACTTGATACCTATACTTATTACCGTCTATTCAATGGGAGACATGAAGCTTGATGGTGCTAACCTGGTTCCCATAGTCAGGTACCCACATCTGAAAAGGAGCACTAATATCATGAGGCAAATGACTGCAAAAATACAGTAACTCCAGCTTGGGATAGCAGTGCCCATTATTGTTGACAGCTATCATAAATCTCACTTTTTTTTTTTTTTTTTTTTTACCAGAAGAACATACTGAAAAAGGAGCAGTCTTTTCTGACATAAAATTAGAAGAAAGCTTCCCCTTGCCAGTTCAATGACCATCTTCCTCAATAACATTAACAGTTTTGTCACTCTTCAGTTTAACAGGCATTATAGCAGGCAGTTTATTGAATATAACAGTTTTATATTTAGACTCTTCTGATAGCTTCTGCGGGAAAAAAAAAATCTATGGTGTTTTGGCTAGTCTGGTGAGTTTCATTGCACATATATTTGTTATCAGGTTTCCAGGAATTCTCCTTAAGAGATAATGCTTTCTTACAAAAGGACTCAAATGATCCTTGATAAAGACAATCATCTCACTGATGCTGGGGCAAAAGTCAGATGGTCTCATTGGATAATAACTTTGTCATGTTGTTCATATCATATTCCACCTGATACGGATTATTCCATCTATTTTAACACTCTTGTTAGCTATACAACTTTTTAATCTATAAGTGACTTCTGTCTTTGGATAACTTTGGGATGCAAGGAATGCAAGGCATTACAGGAGTTACCAGAACTATATGAGGCTTGATTGCCTGGACACTGCAAATTGCAGAAGGTTTAAAGATAGGCAAGAACTGCTTTTCAAGGAAAGAATCTGTTGGCTAGAACAGAGATTATAATATAGCTCTATAACCTATCTGTGGAAAGGCGTCCCAGAAGATTTTGCAACTTCAGTTGCTGCTCACTCAAAACCACAGGCCATCTGTTATTTATGATACTACAATATGGCTTTACAGATAACTATCATCTCATTCAAGATACAAAGCAGAATGGGCTGAGTTAAAAACCTCTGACTAAACACTCAAATGAAGATTACCATCTTCCTCTCACATACATGCATATTTATGAATTTCTTTTTTATTCAGAGGAGTGCCTTTTCATCAGAACACATATTATTTTAAATGAATACCATTTTCTTTAAAAGGAGAATGTACAACAAAAGAAAATATTCAACTTGTGATATAAAACTTTTAATCTTCCCTTTAATCTCCTGCAATGTAAGCATTTTATTTCAAATAGAGAAGAAGAGCTGAAGTCTAAATTATATCCTGTCCAGCAACTGGCTTCATGATGTGGGCCCCGCATGTCATCCAAAGAGGGCTCTAAAATGCACATGGTAATAGCTAAGAACAATCCTAGATCGGAGACTGCAATTGGACTAACTTTCAGTGCTAGTTTTAACTATTCTAAAACAAAAAGAAAGCTATTAGAATATAACTGAAGACTACAGCTTTACTTCTGTTGCTCTGCTGCCAGTATTTTACTGTGGAGCTCCCATATACAGATTCCCTTCAGTTTCTGAAAAAAGCCATATAAGCCAAGAACATTTACCTGTAAGAAAGGGGTGCCAGAGACTGAGAAAATTGTTTTCCCTCATTAGCTGCTGTTTTAACAGATTTACCTATGCTAAAAAAGGGAGTCAACAGAGCTGCCAAACACATTCCTACTGCAGCTTTTGTTTCAAATACTCATATTTATGGCAGAAAATATAGAAAGTCATGGACTGTGCAGCCCAGCCTTTCCTTACTTGCACAGCTATTGGCAGGCAGGGCAAACATTACAAATCAGAACCTGAAAGTTCACATTTCTTGAGAAATGCCTCAAAACATTTACTGCCCTGGTATATTCACTATTTCACCCTGAGGAAAGCCTCAGAAATGTTACCTGTGACTAAGGTGATTTTGCATATTAAATTGTCAGGAAACATTTCCTCACAAAATATATGCTTTGAGATGATGCTTTGGAAGGAGGGTATGAAAAACACTCCAATCTGGCCAACTGGCCAACTGAGGATGGCAATCACTCCTCCTCGCTGGCCTGCAACCGAAAGCTGGGAGTTTCTCCAGTACACCTCTGCCTCTATTTCAGACATGTATTTTCTTATTCTTTCATTGCTGCACAAATGTGAGTTTACTGAATTAAAATCAAACTCCACGTGCTATACATTTCATGCTAAACTACAAATGACTAGACAGTTACTTGAAAAAATATTTATATTGAATTCTTGTAAATCAAAGTAGACTATTTAAGAATAATCCATAGTGATAATGTCCTAAATCATTAAAATATATTTGTTCTGTTGTTATCACCTCCTTCCCCTTTACCTTATCTGAGCCATGCTATGTTTGACTAATTCTCTTGTTAAGCTGGATTTAACCAGTGACAATTTTTGTCTGAGAAATAAGTGAACAATCGTAACATTCCCTTAAGCAAAACACAGAAAGTAATTAAATTTACGTTGTCTTTTGACACACCAACATACTGATCTTTTCCAAACAATCAGACCTTAGATCCAAAAGTGTTTACTGGTTTTGTTGTTGTTGCTGTTTTTGTTGGCTGTTGCAAAATAAAATGTCTAGGACACAAAAAAGAATTGGAGGTCTTTCATGTATTTGAAACTACAAACAAACAGAAACTGAATGGCTGCAAACATTTATGTGAAGATACAAAATGCTGGGAAAATAAACATTTAATTGGCTGAAATTATGAATGGTTATGAACCACAGAAACAAGCTACATTTCCCACTAGTTCCAAAGTTGGATTTTGGAGTATTAGTTCAGCAGATGGTTATGTCTCTTGTCTCAAGACAATGTTCTTGGGTTTTTTATGGGTGTTCAGGTGAGCAAATCAGTAAGAAAGGTGTCCTGATGGTGCTCATTGTTCCTTCTCATTTCTTATGAGTCTACAATCACATCCTCTCTGTGCAGTTGCTGCTCTTAATGTAGTAAAATGGAGTGAGGGGAATGTCTTGCTGTACTTTTAGGTGACTGAGGGAGAAAGAAGGGCAAATTAAATTTTGTTCCCCTTCTCAGATTGTTTCTTTGCCTTGTTGCTATCTCCACATCTGTACTGTGGACTGAATCACAGAAGGGCTGAGGTTGGAAGAGACCTTTTGTAGATCATCTAGTCCAAACTGGACTGTATTGCATTCTCAACGAGTATCACCCTCATATGGCAAATTGGATTTTTCCCAGTTTTATCATAATGCCTTAAAAGCAATCTGTTGGAATCACACAACTTTGTAAGAAACTGATTAAAACTGTTGCATAAGAACCAGATATTGCTTTTTAGTATTAAACTTCAGTAACAGAGAAAAGAGTTTGTAAATATGTATGTAACGTATTTCAATAGCTTTGAAAAACAAAGACAAAAGCACAAAATATATTGTAAAGAGGAGGTGGGGGAGGAATGCTTTGGGGTCATTTCTAAATTTACATGTCTGAATTATGAGGTATAAAGCCTGAGGAGGGGAAAGGAAACACTGCAAATGGGACGAGTGCTACAACAGTACCTCAAAGCCAAGAACCAGCTAAATGGTCTAGTCTTATAGCTTGCACGTACCACCAGGAATGATTTTGACAGGACAGGTTAACTGTACACCTTAAATTTCTCAACTCACTTTAATGAGGATCTTTACAATTCCTTTTCACAAGGATTAATTGCTTTTAAAAATGATGATGGAGAACTGCATTGTGCTATGTTGTGCTGCTCCCAGTAGAAGGACAGATCATGTTCTTGCTAGGGTTTGGCTGTGGCAAACCAAGCCCACTCAGCATTGGCATCTCAGCCAAGCATCAGCATATTTCAAACCCTTTTTCTGAAATTTCCATTTCAGTTTCTTTCACACCCACACATCTTGGCTTTACTCCATGTTTTCAAACTGATGGCATCACTATAGACGGCATGACCATGACTATTCTTGCCAATATGTTTGTTTTTCTGAAAGATACCATACCAAAAACCTGCAAGGCATTATAACTATTTCGTTCATCCATCAATGAAAAAGATGTAGCAGAACAGAGCTTTGATGTGTCAAAATCTAGAACATTAAGCAAACAGCTCCCCATTTTATTTTTCATAGTTTGAACTTTTTACGTGTTTGCTATTTTTGACCTTTTTTTCCTTTAGACTATCTTAAAATATCATACCATTTTTGGCACTAGATTTGTCTGATCTTTTATTCCATTTAAACTTCAAGAAATTTCTTTCTTTTTTAAGTGGACTGGATTCATCCCAGATCATTTAGAGATCTAGACCTCAGCATGACATGAGTAGGATTCAGGATGAGGAAGACTCCTTTACAAGAAATGTTAAATCCCATTTCCTAGATTTAAAAAGGAAGCAAAAGTCTGGTCTTTTTAGGATGCAATGATCCTACTGATGAAGTAAACTACCGATGCTTTATCTACAACTCTTCCTAAGTTTAATTATCAATATAAAAAACAATTCATGAGATGCTGCCTCTTCATCATCTACACAGATGTGAAAATAGGTATGAACTGAAAAAAACCCAAAACACCTCTTCATCTGAGCAGAACAAAGCTCAAACTCAGATCAAGTTTTGATGCAGTAGCTAGTCTTGTCTTGGCCACCTACTGCAGTTAATGTCTACTTTCATTCCTTGTACACCAAAGTGGTAAACCAAATGCCCTCCTGTAACCAAACCCTGAGGGCATTTTAACTGCATTTTGCATTAGAAATGCATATTTGGTGATCTGGTGATACAGAGAACTTTCCAAACATTTTCTGTGGAGATTTGTTGCTTATCAAGATCTACCAAACCTCCTTTGAGGTCTCCTGTCTCATTTAAGATCGCAGTTTATGACAACTTGAAGGTATCTTTTACAAATTTGAACTTTTTGCTCATGCTTAAATCACAGAATCAGCCTAAAAACTTGTAATACAGTAAAACTTACATATCTGATAGCTGCACAAATACAAAATAATTGAACTTGCAGGTGTAATCAGAACCAATTATTAGAGCCAGAATTCAATTTCTGAAATTATTCTTTTATTTTCAATTAATTCTCTTCAATGTGATCAGCATGAGATAAGATATAGTTTTCAGGGAAACAACGCAGTGAGAAACATGCGTTGAATAGATTCAGAAAATTTTAAAAGCTTGTTTAAACTACAAGCAGAGACAAATTTAAAAAAAAAAAGAACATCAAAATCCACATATAATCCTATACGTTACTGTCCTATGACAATACTAGGCATATATATGGACTTGGATACCTGTGGTATTCACATATATATGTGTATTCAAACACAGGCAGTATCATACACCACGCATAAGATGAGTTCATGGAGGCACATTTGGTTGCATGGAAGGCTATTCAGAAGAGGAGAATTTCTGACTCAAATTATCTCATCCTCTTCTAAACTGACGGAGTGGATGCACAGATTGAGCTAGATGAAGAACGTAGTGATAACAGAACATGCAGTAGAGGCTTTTTACAATAGGACAGAGAGAATGAACTGAGAAGTGGTCGTACTTACTTATAAATACTCAGCAGGAAACATGATTTCAAAGTATTAAGTCTGCATTGCTGAAAATGCAGACCTTGCTTTAAAGGAAAAGGAAACTTTCAGAAAATGGTCTACTTGGCAGACCAGTCTTTCTCTGTTTCTCTGTATCACTTTCAGCAGTTGGTAGTGAATCATTAGAACACTACTTGTTTAGCACATTGAAATGAATTGTATGTTATTTTGCGCTTTTGTAATGGACAGCCAAGACATTGGAATAAATATTGGTAGTATGTCGTTTCGCCCAGGGGAATTCTTGGCCTCTTTCATCCTTCTTTATCAATATTCTAATATGCTGCTGTTCCCATACTACTCCTATAATCTGGACGTATCATTCTAGGTAAAACCTTTTTTTTTTAAGTAAATGTGACAGAGGGAGAAATAAAGAATGCAGAGAGGTATATCACATCATTAGCAATCATTTATTAAGAACTATTACTACCACTGTAGTACTCTGCAAGATATATGATCAAGATGACTAGCTAACATTGTCATCAGATGGCTCACTTGTGCAATAATACATACTTCTATCAGCAAGTAAAATGATTCAGGAACGGTGACACTCAGCCCCTGCTTGGCATTCTGCACTTCATCTCTCCGAATTTTTCACAGAAGTGAATCTGGGACATTTATGCTAAAGTCAAAATATAAGTTCCACTCTGAGAGAGAATGACAGTCTCTTTTTTAATTCATAGTGATTTGTAGAGACTACCCAACTCATCAGAAAGCAGCTGGAGATCTTCACTAAAAATGCCAATAAAACAGAAATGTTTATTATATGGCTACGGTTTACTGGTCTGTTTAAATTTGATATGTGCTGTTAGCCCACATGTTTATATGCAGGACTATTCACAGTAAGAGAAAAGTTCATTTTGTAACCTAAACTATATAAGAGATTTCTTAACTTTGGTTTACAGAGAATGTGACTACTCTGCGCAATTGAATATGGCGCAAAAGCAAGTGAGCAAGAGGGATCATGTGAGGGCCAGAACCCAGAGCAGAGAAGCTGTACTGCTATGATGAGCTAATCACTCCACTCAAAAAGTCTTAACAGGATGCAGTGGTTTTTTGCATATATGAGACATGCAGACATGTTCACAAATGCCTCCATAGTCCCAGTTTTCTGCAGCTTTTAACTGATGTTTATACCAAACTTTTTCAGCTAACTTAAGGAAGAGAAGATATTAGTCTATTAAAAGTTCTTGATTTTGAAAGTAAAACATTTTAAGTTGGACTAGCAGTGGGAGAACCTGCTACCCCTTCAACATAATTCATCAACTTAAATTTCACTTAGGTCGAATACCCCAAATACAATTATTCTAATAAAAACAATGTTTTGGTTATCTAACAGGATTTTAAAACTCATCCGATTCCTTTAGTTAATCATATTTTGTAAATTAATACTAAAAGGTAATTGAATTCAGAGATTACATGGTAAAAAAGAACTACCAGATGTATCATTCAAAAAGTATTCCCTGATGTCAGCCTCCCTTGTTTTAACATTAGATTTTTGGCACTGTTTCAGGCAATTCAACCATGATGATAAAGGAAACTTTACATAATTTTTAGATTGCGAGGGGGATATACCCACTCCAACTGGCTGCGTTCCCTACTTCCTTATGTCTTTATGTGGATTCCAAGTTACCAAGGGAGATACGAAAAGGATGATTTTCTTTTCTGCAGCAAGAAAAAACAGATATGCAGTGCTGGTGGGCTAAGGGGAGATGGGGAGACGAGGGCTCTGGTGGGTTACATAACTGGCATAGGCAAGCTGGGCCAAGATGTATTACTCACAGTGCTGGGAGAGTTGCCAGTGCTGTTTGTCCCAGATGCAGACCAATCACTGGAGAATTAAAAATTTGAATCCATAAACATCCCCCTCTCCCCATATTTAATCTTTGAATCCTCCAGCACCTTGGGGGACTAATCTGCAAAACTTCAGGGTGTTCCTGCCAGTTCTTTTTAACTTGAAGAAAGAAGGGATGCACAGCATGACATGTTACTTCAAATTCAGTACATTAATAATTTAAGGAAAGTAATTCTGAACTTTAAAAAGTTACATGTCAGTCTTGCAGTTCCTTGAGTCTTTCTGCAGAAAATGACAGTTCACTAGTATGTTGTTCAGATACCACTCGTCAGATTCTGAAATGGTGTTCAATGAGACAAGGCCATTCACCTGACAACTCTTTCAGGGAAAACAGAGAAAGACAGAACTTACACTAAAGGAATTTTTGAGGGGAATTACAAGCTTTTCTATTTTCATTAAAAAAAAAAACTTCTACTTTGCTTTGTTGCTCCAAGTAATCCCCTTAATTTTTATTACTGTAGTTTATGTGAGCTAGAATATACATATATGTAAATGAAAACTACATTGGAAAGTCTAGAGAAAGTTAATCTTAGATGTAACATCAAGTACCTTTTGGAAGGAGATCACCGCTGTTTCTATCTTTTTGGAAAACACTTTTTCCCTCCAGATTTGTACCAAAATAGCCATGTTTACAATAAAGCTTAGTTAACCCTTCCAGACACATCTCAGTCAATGTCATCAGTATCAGCTTGATAATTTCCTCTCTCAACTGTGAGTTTACAACCTGCCAATTCAAACAAAGTGAGTCTAGAATATACAGCCGTTGCCAGCAGTTGGATGAAACTGCCACTCTTGTGACCTGTAAATATTGACCTTTGTCTCGAGATTTTCACATTAAACTTTAGAAATCTGAACCTTATCAGGTGACTGGGACTAGAAAACAAAGACCAGATTTATTTTAGCACATTTGTGGGATTGATTGTACCCACAACCTGATACCTATTCATGTTCCTACCCCATGAGCAAGCATCTCTGGACAGGTAATGGACAAGCCTGGCTTGGGAGTGGCCACAAGCAATTCCTCCTGTTGGCAGCACACTCCCTGACAAAAATTTTGGAGCAATAGCAAGGAAGGTTGTTAAGGCCACAAGGAGGGAAAAGGGGGAATTTTCAACGGTAAAAGGGCAAAGAGGAATTTAAGATTCGCCCTGCAAGAGTTCTGCTCAATCAAAAGCAAGAAGTCCTCCTTATCCCATAGGATATTGTCAGTGACTTGGCTCTAAGTGCAGGGGCAGAGATATCCAGGTGCTGGCATACTTGAGCTTTAGCTTACATATTGTAGTGCACTAAAATGTACACTAATGCTGTTTATGACTTATTGAATATTTATCTGTGAAGTCACTCAATCATTTGGGTTAAAACAGAAAACCTATGGTAAAAATAGAGGCTTCTGTAAGATGATGAGGACAAAACAAGGACAAAACATGACATATAATATGAAATTTGATGTCAAGGATCACTTTTGTTTTTTTTAACTGCTAAGTCTGACTTTTACAGCAATGATTCAAACAAATCGCATAAGAGGCCTGTGACATTTTGTCAGGAATAGGATAGGTTTCTTGCCATATTTACTGAAGGTGTGCCTACCACCCTTAGAGTCACTACTCTAAGGACATATGTCACACTACATTAGAGACTGCCAGGCTAGTTTGGAGTCAACTTGTAAGCCTATGTGCGTCAATATTGTTCTGTGATACCAGACTGAATCCCAGAGGCGCAGAATCTTTTCAACCTGGTTTTGGGCTAATTTGCCTCTTCTCTTGTAGCAAGTCCAGGTTATTAGATTCTTATGGAAAAGCCTCTAGAATTTAATAGTGGTAACTGTTAAAGAGAACATTTCAGTATAGAGAATATTTCTCTGTTAAAGTCTGTAACAATACTTGAAAATTACACAAAAGATTATCATTCTCTATTCTAATTTTAAATGCACGTATGCTGTATCTATGAATGTGACGGCTGCACATGCAGAGGAGCAATGTATGAATGGCACCTCTTTCCAGTTGAATATGGAAGAAATTTATTAGCTGATGGCTTTGAATAGGGACCTAATAATACTTGAGTGGGTCTCAGACAGGAAAACAGGAAGTAGAGAAAACCACAGCTGCTATATGGATAGATACGGTAGATCTAGAACTGCCCAACAAAATGTCTTCCTACCTACTGACTTTTTCAAATAGAAAATTTCTGTGGAACTGTATAAAATAATGGAATTATTTTCTAAAATAAAAATAAGGTTAAAATATAGAATAGCAACTGAAACAAAAATGAAATAATGAAGATTTCTTTTAATTGGTCTTCTGTATTACATGGATGCTCTAAAACTTTGGTGTTTATTATACTACCTCTAGTCCTTAGCTCACACATACAATTTCCAGAATCAGTAAAACTCCTAAGTAATCTGAATTTTTCTGATGATTCACAAAAGTTTGTCTTTGGTCCTCTCATAGCTAATTCTTGAGCACAGATGACAGCCACTAGATACCATATGGTGCAGGATTTAAATGCTTTCACCAGGTCCTGGGGCAACACTGTGGTTGGACCAGGAGGATCTTTTTCCATCTTTGGCTATTTAATTCATACAGTAAAAAAAGAAGCTTCTGGTGGAAGGTGCCCCAGCAGAAGCTTCCAGCAGAAAGGTGCTGGGAGCAAGGCTTTTCTAACCACGTGCATAAGCTATCTAGATGAGTACAGAGATCTTTGCACTGCATCCCTAGGATGGGGAGGAAACACATGACCCTTCGCATGGGTGAGATGGTTTCCCATTTAAAACTCCATGTTCCTTCAAAACAGGAACAGGTATCCACCTCTTAAGTGTGAAGGTACTTATTGTTTCCACATTCAATTTAGAGATTTTTACTTAAAAAATCCCAATCCATTTCATTACACTGAAAATAAGGAAGCAGGACTGGACTTGGAGCACCACCGACCTAACTTCCAGCTGAACAGATGTTTTTGTACCACAGAACCACAGAATGCTTGAGGTTAGAAGGGACCTTATGGATATCCTGACTGCCAACAGAACAGTCTTATGTGCAGCCATTCGTAGTGGCCATTATTTTTGTATTTCAAAAGCTGCAATTCTACATGTACCAAATAAGCAACAATGAAGAGGAAAGTTCATAAACTTCCTTTACTGGAGCTTTCTTTAGTTTGTTTGCTGCCTTTTTCTGACTTCTGGCCTTTAGTTAAAAAAGTTACATATTAGCATTTGCATTCCTGTCAGAGAAATGCTATGTCAATATCTCAACCTTCCTCTGCCAAATCAAGACATAAGACTAGAGAAACTATGTCAGACCAAAGGTCCATCTAGCTCACTGTCACTTCTATGGACAGTGACTAGCAGAAACAAAAATAAGAAAAAGGGTAAATAAAAACAATATTTGTCACGGGATACCCCATTTCATTCCTGCAATCATTGGGTTAGAGACCTTTGGAGTTGAACATTATATTGAACATATGCCTCTAATATTCCTTTAGTTTATCAAATCAGTGAATCAGTTTATCATTCAAAGCTGTGAAATGCAAAAAAATAGTTAATTTGGTTCATTTGAAGGAATTTGATGACCTTGGGTTCCAGTGTGGCCTGTAAGTGGTCATAATAGTGAACAGGGGCAAGAAACAGTGAATAAATATTTGTCATTCGGCCTGCCACTGGTGTTTGTATTTGTCACTTAGTTTATTTCACTCTTTTATCTTGTTCTTTTACTGTATCCCTTTATGGATGGGGTGGCCACAATCACACACAGTACTCCAGTTGCGTACTTACAGTCACTAAGGACTTACACAACAAAATAATTGAAGCTTTTGGTGCTGCCCTTTTGTTTTCCAAATAATTAGTTACATTTTGCTTGCTATTTATCCTGCGTGAGTGCTGTGATGTCCCAAGAAATCTACCCACTGCCATAACATAATCTTTTGTATGAGAAGTAATAGCCACTCATCACAACATAATATGCATATTTAAGGTTTTCCTTATGTGTGTTGCTTTCCATTAGCCTAAATTTCATCCATTTTATCACCCAGTAACTCAGTGTTATGAGTGATTTCTACAGCTACAGTATTCAGCAAACTATAGCACCTTTAGACTTCACCCCCTTTTCCATACTACTACTGATTGTGCTGAAGAGCACATGTAGCAACACAAATCCCCATGGAATTTCACTTAGAATTACACTACACTGTTAACATTGATCCTTTATTTTCATCCTGTGTTTCCTATCGTTGTAATATGTGCACAAAAATAATCCCACCTCTTACCCAATGGGAAAATTAATTATTTTAGCATCTTTTAGTAAGGTCTTACTTAATCTTAAAAAAAATGTAAGCAGACTGTAGAATCAGGATCATTTTTACCTACATATTTTATTATTCTGTTAAAGAGAAAGAACAGTGTCTGTCAGCTGAAAGTACTCTGAACCTATGTTTTATTTTCTCCATCTATTTACAGTTTTTCTACTTTGGTTTCAACCGATTTAGCCAATACAGCTTCCTGACTATTCTTTATGAAACACACAGCCTCTCTTCAACCTTTTGTCACACTCTCCATCTAATATTCTTCTTGATTTGAGACCAAATTAATGTATAAAGTATTTATATATATATATGCATATATATATGTATACCACAAATACATGTAAATTTGTAACTTATACAACAGAAATCATGAAAATTGATATTACAGTTTTTCTTTTTTTTTTTTACTTTAAAACTCTTATGTGAAAATTATGTGCTCTTGGTGATATAGTACTACCTATTTAATAGACTTGCTCTAAAATGTATTCTACTATCATCTCAGTAACAGCAGATGTTTTTGAAGCCTGGTGATTACTAAAGAAGTGTTTGATGTGAGAACTTCTCTATGTTTCGTGACAGAGATTATCAGTGCACAGATTAATTTTGTTTTGTATTATTTTTCTGAGTTTTTTTATTAAATCCAGTGCTCTGTAAAAGACTTTCTGTCTAATGTGCTTTTCATTATTTTTATGTGTTTTACACATTATTCCTCAGAATCTCTTTAGTCTGCCTTGTGATTTTGCACTTAACTTTCAAGAATTTATATTCTTTTTCATTTTTCTTTTGTGTACAGGACTGACTTTTTGAAGCACGGCTTTTTTACTTCTATTAGTCTCACCACTTTCACTCTGCTGTTTATATGTGAGAGTTTGGGAGGTTTCTTTATGGGTGGGAGTGAAGAAGTGGTCTGTCAAAAAATGATTTGCATTTAGTTTGATCTAGATTTGCATGTTGTTTGAGCTGTTTATATATTGTCTTTAAACAGCTTTACTCTATCTACAAACATTTTACTCTTTTTAGATGATGATTTCTATTTTCTTTCTACAAGCCTGATTTTCTGTATAGTTCTTTTTTTACAAATAATTGTTTCTGTGGTTGCTGTTCTGAACTTCCATCTTCCTTTATGATTAAATACCCAATGGTCACTACTACAGAATCAGTACTGATCTTGATCTTGAATAAGTCCTGGATGCTGCTACAGACTAAAAGCTGTTTCTTGTAGGATTTCTGAGTTATTGTTCCAACACTCATTCACTTACTTAGAATCTCAAAACCTAACCACTGCATGATATTCTGCCATGATCTTTATGAAATCTCTAAGAATGATTACATTGTTTTCTTCCCAGTCTTTTGTTTCCTATAACATTTCATGGAGCAATCACTATTATTTCATTTGTGTTTGTTAATGAGATATAATGAAAAATTTTCTTCCATTTAAGTAGAACTTTAGAAATTGCATGTAGATAGAATTTCCTTGACTAAACTTGACTAAATATGGATGTCTTCTTGTCTGCTTGTACTTAAACTACTTTTTTGGTCAGTTAAGTCAGTCAGTCAGTCAGTATCATAAAGTTTACAGGCCAATTCACCAAATCACAAGTACGTGTGTATGGCATCTTTAGGCTGAAGTCAGATCACTCGGACGCTCAGTTCAGTCTTTCAAGACTTTCTCATAATTCCTCAGATAGATATCTGTATATCTCACTCTGAACACAAACTACTTTTAAGTTACAGCAGCCTTCTTATACTGACTTTTTCTTCTTATATTCTGACCTTCTTATATCATTTTTATCCTGGTATTTTCCCTTCCAGTTTTTATGGAAGCTTGTTAAAAACTTGCTTGTTAAGAACTGGATATCTCAATATCCTTGTTTATAGTTAGGCATTCCATATAGTCTACCTTATTTTTAGGTTTATGCCTTTATTTTGATCTGAATGCTCATATTTATTTTGATTTGAATATCTACATATAAATGTATGTTTAAGAATATTCATGGCAGTTTTTATATCTGCATTTTTTTCCAAAGACAGGGCTTTTTTGAACCTATCACTTTCACCTGCACTCTTTTCACTTTCACTACCCTCTCAGTTTAAATTAGTCATTGGTTTTGAACTCTTATAACTCTCCACTATGGTTTATACAAAACCCTATACAAAGAGGATCCATCTGTGAAAGCAACTGAAAATTAAAAAGTTGTTCTGATCAAATAAAAATATATAATTTAGTTCTGTTTTTCCCTCCATTGCCCAGGAAAGTCAATAGGCACAGATATAATATAAATACAAAACAAACGATTGACTTACCAAAATGTTTACGTTAAGTGAATCGTTATGTCTAGAAAAGAGTAGTGCAAAGTCTAGGGCTAAACGTAAAACATTAGTTTGCAGTTATTTCCCTCAATTCTACACTAATACATGGAATGAATCATAGAGAATTGCTAGCAAGCATTTCTCACCTCCTCAACACTCAATTTTCAAGATAATTTGGCTGTTATGTTCATTCTTTTTCCCTCTGGAGTGACATGCAACTGGCTTCAACCAGCCTCAAGCAGTTCTTCTGTAATTATTTAAAATGACTCTAGCTCTAATCAGTAGAAAAGTCTAGGTAGCTGGAAAATAATTAAGTGCATATTCCTCACCTACAAGTTAAAGTTTAGTTTTTATTATAATGGAGTTCTTTCAGCTGGAGAGAAAAGATGAAAGAATGAGTAATTCCAATGGTTTCTTCTTGCAGTCTGGAAGCTCTAATGCCTTATCAGCGGTTATATCAAACTATAATTGCCCTTCAAATGTGAAGAATTTGCAATTAGTAAATTGAGAATTAGCAAGAAAATTCCCATATTCAGGGATGTAGAAGGGCACCCACCCTACAACCCCAACTCTAGCAAAGGGCATTAACCATTTTTCTAACATTTGATTCATGTGAAGTATTATCTTAAACAGTTAAAAATATCCACTTAATGAAAAGTTGAGATAATTCACGTAACTGGGCTCTGAGTAAGAGTAAAGATTGAACAAAAAGTTCTACCTGAAGTAGGCAGCTTGAAAAATGAAGAAATCAGCGGCCAAAAGCCAAGTGTAGTTGAAATTATCTGGAAATATAAAGGCAGGGGTGCAGATTTAAACAGCACTTCACAACCCATTGGTAAATAGTGGGGTCAGAAAAACAAACACTGGGAGGCCATGGAAGGTGGCCATAAACCCCTTTTGGCAGGAATATGTGTTTGTTCTGCATGGTGATTTTAATAATATTCAGCTAAGCCAGGAAAAGACATCTACTATAAACCTGCCTTGGAGAAGTCTGAGGAGCAAACTTGTAAAAATGCGGCATGGACCCTAAGACAACCTGAAGCGTGGGAAACACAATGAATGAGATTTATGATTGATTCAAGGTATGTCTGTCTATCAGTCACTGCAACCTTTTTAACCCCTCCAAAGGGAGACTTACAATGACACAGTCTTACAATGACACAGAAAAAACTATGTATTATGATCACAGAAAAAACTAGATAGTCCCCATGCTCAATTAGGAGGGTTGACTTCGATCACTGTCTTCAGGAATACGAAAGTTCATGTATTCTTGAGAACTCAGTGTTAACTGAAACTGATGATAGCCCATTTGTAAGAGTGGCACGAGGAGCTTGTAGGCATTCACCAAGGAACACAGAAGTTATTTCTCTGGCAAGTAATATGAGTGAGATCTGGCTGGTGACACAACAGCAGAGTAGACTCATATAACATCTTTTGCTTAAGCTGCATTGGTGTTATTCACCTCTCCTAGGAGGCTTTGGGAGTTCCAGAACTCAAGAGGACACTGCTCAAGTGGGCCAGTGTCTCTGCTTGCCTTGTTCATTAGAGAACACTCCTTCATCCCCATGGTCTCAGTCTCCAAGGGGACTGAGAAAGACAGCAAATGTTCTCTCTAGAAGGTAAACTACTTCCAGATGTCAGAAACAAGGGCTGCAGAATACTTTGATTCTCCTAAATAAAAAAGCTATCATCAGATGAGTTTCAAGAGTAGACAAATCTTGGTAAGTGATTCCTCAAGACTTGGAAGAAATTAAAAAACTTCGTCAAGCTTTTCTAATAGACAAGATCAGATCACAAGGCATAAGGAATGGCAACTGCCTCATTGGAGGAAAGCAACTCTATGTTGACAGAATGCAATATCCAGAGAAATCATCAACTGGTTTGTGAAACCATTTCAAGTAGGTCAGCAAATGTCTTCTGTTTCAGGATCTTAACACTTTGCCTTCAAATCCTCTAATGTGAAGCTTGAAACAGATCAGGAATCAGAAGCTTGAAACAGATCAGGATCACCCAGAAACAGATCAGGAACCAGCCTGAATAAATCTTCATCTGGTAGTTATTATCTGATAACTGTTATAACCCACGGGGATCTCTGAGTGGCTACACTGACTGAACTATATAGCTCTTCCTGAATAAGTAAGAAAAGGGACTCAGTCATAGGACAGGTCAGCTTCCTATCTCATTAATTCACTTTCTGTGAGACAAATTCCAATCTGAAATCTTGTTCAATATATGCACTCCTCACAGAAGTCTTTCTCTTTTTGAGACAACAGAAAGATGAATGGATATAACAAGAAGATGCTCTGAAGCTGTCCATCAACAAGAAGGTAAAGCTATCCAGAGAGAAATAACTCCAGTGTTGTCTCTAGTGTTTGGGAGCTCCATTGCATGAAGTGAATTTAACTGATAAGAAGGAGCTGGCCTTTTTTGAAAAGTGTCATGTTTAAAGCTCATTTACTCCATCAGTGGGAAAACAGTCACTTAGTAAATGCAAATCTTTCATACTGAGTAGCTTCAAATGTACTGAGTAATGTAAAATCTATTCCCATATGAACAGAGTCTTTACTTCCCATATATAATGATCTTGGTTATCACTGAAGGAATAACCCTGTAACTCCTAAATCATAGTCTTTATAGTTTAAGCAGAAGAAATCTGTTTTATAGCTTATGGTTACAAAACAATTCACATCTTCGGTAGTTCAAGCACAAAGAAAGATATTCTACATGTACTGAGAAGAGATTATATGCAAATATACAGGCAGATCAACCCTCAAAGGTAGTTTTCATTTTGCCTCTCTTGGCTCTGCATAGAAGCTGATAACCTGAAATGTGCTACAGTAACTTAAAATTATTCTGAAAAAAAAGTATATATATATCTATCTATTGAGTGGCTTTATATGGGCTTGAATTTATAGAATTAAGAAAAGTTTAAATAGATTAGCTTTTAAAATGCGGAACATTTTAAAATAAATTGCTTTAATTATTTAAAAATGTTCCAATTTCTCCAACTAAGTTAATTTAAAAAGCTTGATGAAATATGTATGGATTTTAAAATTCAACAGACTTTAAAAATTGCTACAAAAATTCCTGCTCTTGACTCCAGTTCTTTCATTAATTAAAAATATTTTTCATTCCAATTGTACTAAATGCATATTTACAAATAAGAATGGCCATCTCCCTTTCATTTTAAATAGTGAAGACCTGCAACAACTATACTTTTTTGTGGGAGGGATCTTCGTAAAAAAATTAATGCCATATTTATTAAAAAAGGAGTTCAGAACTTTGGAGACTCAAGTCCTCTCAATTACCAGAAGAAATACACAACACTGAGAATAGCAATGTAGACTTCCGTACACTCTGCCTTTCTCCTCTAACTCTCATCTTGAAAACTGATCTCTGGAGATAAGATCCATTAGGTAGATATTGAAGAAAGTTCTTATTTTCCCTCAGTAAAACTAGTCTCTTGGCCTACGGTCTGAAAGGGCCATTTTTAACAGTTTGATGGATAGCCAAAGATTCAAGTTCTATTTCCCTGCAAAAGTCAGTAATTTCTGACTGAACACATAACACCTTTGAGGAAGCCATCCTTTTCTTTATTTTTGTTTAAAGAAAACTTATAAACCGAGGTCAAGTTGACCTTTACTCTTCTTTTGGCTTTAAATTGTTCTTAATGTTCCCCTCCTGAAATTTCTCCCTCTTTTCCCATCTGCAGTGCTCACACTCACACTAAAAAATGAGTTACAGTAGTGATTTTCTTGTTGCCTAACATGAGGAAATTATAATTTTTGTATTCTCAGTTGACATTATTCTGAATTTGAATTCAAAACTCAAATTAAATCAAGCATCATCTTGGGAGTTCAGACATTTCATCCACTAGAACAAATTAATTCCTTTGAAAATTACTGCTTTTTAGGATATAGTCGATCCCTTCAATGCCTCTCTTCAACAGAAACTGCACTGATTTTCTCAAGGCATGATTGTCTTCCATATAATTGCTTTAAAATATAAGTATTACTTGATTACAACCAGTATTTCATGCAAACAGACAATCCTACATAAATAACTTTTTCCTATTGCTACTTATTGCTAATATGGTTTGATGTCATTTATAAACTGTATTCAGACTATCATCAAGCATGCAAGTTATGGATTTGGGGTTTCAGTTGTTAATACTAAACACTGACTAAAAAGAATGAAGCAATCAATTAACTTAAGCCTTCAGTTAATTAACAACATTCACTCTTCACTGACCTGGTCGAGACATGAATTACCTAAACCAAGAAAAGCCTGATCCAAGTGTCCATGTAGAATGCTTATGACCACTACAGCTAAATAGAAAAAATCCCTTACCTTACAATAATAAGTTTTAAAGACAACTACAGATTTGGCAGATTCTTAGTCACTTACATTGTTAGACTTCAACTGTTTTGTTACATAGCTATGGCACATGAAAATTTAAGCAGTCATTTCTGATCAAAACTTCATATAATATAGATTGGTAATGTAATCTTGAAAATCATAATCATCATTCCTGAGTAAATATTAATTTGTTAAGACACCAAAAATTTGACATTTTTAGGCACTGACCATTACTCACCCTTGAAGGTCTCATTGCAGTATAAATTACTGAAAAATGAATCCCTCGTTCTTGTAGACCCGTGACCAGTCTTCCAATTATTTTATCTATAAAGATAAATTTTTATAATTTAAGAGTCTGTAAGTTGAGAAAAATAAAATCTTATGGTTGTTGGATGTAACAGGCTAGATGCTTTAGCTTATTTAGTTTTATACAATTTAGATGCTGACAACTTTTACAAACAGGCTAAGACATGTTTAGTGTCTTGAAAAATTCACAGTCCCAGCAACACAAAACAAAGCAAACTTATTATAGCAGTTCAGATGAAGGGGTGATTTTGAAGTCAACAAGTAAGTATAGTAGAAAAATATCTGAAAGATTAAACCTTTTGAAATTAAAAGCAGAAGCAGGAGAAATCAATTAACAAATGAGACCAGCATGCATATACTGTTTGTCAAGTGACTAGTTAATGAATAATAATGTTGAAGTAGTATTAGTTTGTCAATTACAAAGTACACAGAAGAAAAATGATCACTGAACAACAAAACTCAAAAGACTATAGAGACAGATAAAGCCTGATTCTGTGCTTTCAACAGGATATGGAAAATGTTGCCATTGAATACAATGGAGTCTCTCATGAGACTTTCAATAAAATTTTCACTAAGGTCCCAAAAACTCTCTACAGACTCTTAGTTCTGCAAACACGGGTCATTATTCTTATGATTTATACAAATACTTATGATTCATACATTTCCAAGTTGTATGTAGAACTATTAAGGCTGACTTATCATATGGAGTATAATAGTCGTAAATCAAAAATGATTATCAGTGTTGTCACTGACATAAGCCAGCAGACTAACATTTACTTTAACAGTGTCTCTCCACTTCTCATTCACAAAACATTCTAATGAATGGATATTTTATAACCCAGACAAATAGGCTGTTCAGATTTCAAGGGTATACTTTACAATTGTATATCATATTTTTGTTTTAGTAGTAGGTCTTATTTTATTATCCTTTTTAATTTTTTATAGTAATTACTGCCTCCTGGGTAAGAAAAGAAATGCTTAACTTTTGTGAAATTGCAAGTATTTTTTTTTTTTTCCAACAAAACTTATTTCCACATTTTTGTCAAGAATTACGGATAGATAAAGTTCACTTTTAAAAAGTTATTACCAAAACCATCCGCTATGAGAAACAGAAGTTTGCTGAGAAAGCAATTGTTTATATATTAATAGCATAATTATTTTTGGAGAAAGTGTCTAAGGAATTAAATAATGGAAATTTTATATTTCATATGCACAGAGAGCAATATATTTTTAAATAAATCAGAAGCATCATTTAAAATTTGTGGAAAGAATAATACTACATAGGTTAATGCATAGGTTTTGCTTGTTTTTCCTTTCACTGAAACAACTAAATGTATTCTGAAATCACACTTTATTTTCATTTTATTTCAATAATGAGCTATATGTAACTATAGTTACCAGTAAAATCTATAACCTTTGTTTCAGAAATTCTAGAATAAATGCATTTATTCAGAGAAGTTTCTGCAAGCATATTTATGACCACTGACTTGATACAGATCTTCCTGTGATCATATTTATGACCACTGACTTGATACAGACCTGTCATCCAAACTCCCCTAAGCCATGTAGTTCACATCATTGCTTATGAAATATTTGCAAGTTCTTCAAGGCAAAGAGCATATAGATTTTCCCAGCCTATCTTAAAAGCACCCAAATGGCATGCCTACATGAGAACTTAGTTATCCCAGACTCTGTACAGAAAAACAGGCATCTCCAGATGGTATTTTTGACAGTAAAGACACTTTAGAGTGATCCCAATGCAGGCGTTATTTTTGATACAAGAAATCTAGAAAATGCTATATAGATGCTATAGGTCTAGAATGACCTCATCTTGTTAGCATAGTTCCCTGCTTCTGTGTGCTTGCAGAATGATTAAACCTTTCTCGCTGGAGAAAAATATACCTTGAATTTCTTTGGGGAAGTGTGGATTATTAATTTCTAATCTATCATAATTTCTTTGTGTGGTTTTATACATGGACAGAAGGGGTAGAAGTAAGAAACTGAGATATTCTCAGAAGAGAAAGAGAAAAGTATAAACTATGAACAAGAAGGAAAGAAAAAAGGGGAAGAATATGGGGCAGGAAAAGGGAACGTGGTTGACTATATTGAGATTCAGAGGGAAGAGAGGAATATATGCAGAAGCAACTGAAGAGTTTCATGTTATGCAAACAGAGAGATAGGCAGGTTTGCCATTGAATTTTGATATATACTGAATTAAAAATCAACAAGATGGAATGCAAACCTTTTCCTGAGAAGAAAAACATTTAATAGATCTGGCAGAAAACCTCATGCAAAAGAAAAAAATTACTAAAGAGAAAATTAAGAAGAACAAAGAGACATAAAAGACAAAAAAAGAGGATCCTCTGGTTGTATGAAGATTAACAAAGGGAGAAGATGCTCTTCCAAAAGCTTGTTACTACGAGGGAAAAAAAAATAAAAAGAAGTGAATCTTTGTAGGAGCAACTTTACAGAAATTACTTTATGCCTGGCTATCTAAAGATGTAGTGAGGGAGAGACTGGAAATAAGCCTGAATCCCTTGAATTTGAGCAGGTTTGTATTCTGAAGTCCGGTATGGATTTCATAGTGTGTCACCTTTTAAAAAGGTGTTTAGAAAACCTGTCTTACTTCAGCTTCTAGGTGGTTCAGACCAGCACTTTCCTTGGGGCAGAATCTGGACCAATTTTCTTTTTCATATTATAGAGTTTGCTATCTGCAGGGAGTAAAACAGCAGGAGAGATTTCTCCAACATTTTATTATAGCGGATTTCAAACCCTCTACAGTGAAAAGGAATGAATTTGCAGTGCCAAACATAAAATCCTTTATGAGCTGCCAGAAAACCTCATACGGGTCTGCAGTCTTTTTCTGTGGTTTTACTGGATACTGGAAAGTAAAAAAGAATACAAGCATTATTTATGGGCTAAAAATTCACTTGTCATGTTACCAGTGATATATTTTTGTTGCTTATCCAGACAGGATCACTCCATAACAAATGCTAATGACCTCAAACAGTTATGACCCAAAGGGTCTCCCAATACCAATATGTGGCAAATGACTATGGTAATGCTGCTAACAGAACACAGACATATTAAAGGTCAGAATATATGATTTGAAAGCTGTATTTGGGATCTTCTATTTGTATACTGTATATTACATTTGGGATGATTCTTCTGGCATTCTGTTCCGTAAGCTTCATGATAATTTTGAGGAACAGGGGCTCAGTAACTTTCATTTGAATTAAAACTTCTTGCTGATTATATTCCCAGGATTTATTCAGCAATGTATTCAGTGGCAGCTTTGGCAAAAGTAGCAGAAGGTGAGGATTTCGCCCACTTTTTTGCTTTTCTAGAGCACAGCTGAGACTGAGAATACTACGTCAAAATTTTGCACTTAGCCATACAAAGTGGCATGTCTTCCCAGATCCAAACTTATCTTTCCCGATAACATCTAGTTCACACTAACTAAAAAGCTGGGATAGCCTGTTATTCCATCATCCCACAGATCCTTTGTTAACTTAGGCTTCAATTTTCTCTGTGCATGACAAATAGAGAAATGCCCATTAAAAAAAGAAGTTCCTGTTTAGCACCATCAAGGCTGTTTTGTATCTACTAGTTCCTGGGAACAGGAAGGGAAAATTGTTTAATTATCTGTCTTATCTACTGCAGAACTACAGGTAGTTCTGTCACTGAACTACCTGTACAACGATTTGCAGGCTTGTTTACAATTTGCATATTTGCAGACATTGTCTCTAATTTAAGAGTGGTTAGCAAAAGCCCTGCCAAAAAATCAAATGTGTCTCAGTGTATGGTAACATTTTTTGTATTTTGTATACATGTTTTGTATATAACACCTGCAGAAACAAAAAAGGATTCTAAAATCAAAAGCTGTGAAAGTCATTGGCAATATTTTACAAAGATTAGAAAACCATTCTGTAGTCATTCAATCACTTGGTCTCTGTTGTAAGACCTCAGGATCACCAGATGAGCCTGATGAGCAAGATCCAAGCTGCTGTCAGATGTAGGGTTCAGTCTCAACTGGGAGGATTTCAAGGTCTACATTAAAATCCATCACTGAATCAGAGGTGGATTATAATTAAAAATAAGGTCTGAAACAGAACTGTATCCCTTTCAGTGGATTTTGAATCAGTCATTCAGTTAAACATTATGCTAATTGACTATTTATAAGTGCTATAGATGGGGGAAAAAAGAAACCCTTTAAATAGTAGTGCTAGTCTTAAAGTAAAACCTGGGAAATTCTAGAGAATACAATCTGTTCAAGCAAAAACACAGACTTAATTGATGGAATGTTAGTAATATATTGGTAACAATCCTTACCATTTTCAGCAACTGCTTCCAGGGTAGAAATATCATCGAAGTTACTACAAAGAGAGTGAGAGAAAGATAATTAAAAATCTTTTACAGAGAAGAACAATGTTACTCAGTGGTGTATATAGATATGGACTAATAAAGGTGTCATTTTTAGTGCCAGATTACTTAGTTCCTTACCATTCTCTATTCTATTCATAAGCTTTTACGTGTGCAGATTCGATTAGAAATTAGGAATAAGGATTACATCTTCAGTTGATTCCTCCAATACATCAAACTTTCTTAGCTGCAGAGAAGCCAAAACATTGATATTACTTTGCCATCCTTTTCCCAGCCTTCTTTGAATCTGGTGCCCCTTTCTTCCTTGATCTAATGTCTGTACGTGAGCTTCTTTGAATGAGTATCAAAGACGGGTATTATCATGTACAGACGTAACACGTACAACAGCATTTTCTTAGGGTTTATACATGGACCATGTGCTAACATGTTCACATAACATTCTAGGACGAGAGAAGAGCAGCATGAGATAAGCAGAGGAAGTCAATCCAGTCACATCTAGTATTTCCTAAATGTATGATCACCATCGCTTATAGTCAGTATGAATGCATAGGAGATGCCCAGCTTTCTGCTGAAATAGCTGCCATTCCAGATCAGGTCAGTGACCCATATTGAGTGTCCAAGAGTATTCTGCACCTGACAATCCACAGTGCTAAGAAAGCCCTAGGAGTAACAATCAGACACCGGAAGGAATAGCCTCACCCTCATTGCCATAGATTTGGACACATGAAGAATTATAGCCTTCCTATTTATTTTAGTCTAGTATTTGTTTGCTTATTTATCCTGACAGTTTTTTGACTCCTAGAATGCCTTTTGGCAATTAATTCTGCAGGCTAATCATGTGTTGCATAAAGTAATACAGCTTTCCTGCTATATCTGTTTGTCATTTCATTTTATTAGTTGTCTCTTTGTTCTCATATAATGAGGTAGGGAAAAGAGAAATGCTTGATTGGCTTTCTCAGCACAGTTTGGCCATTATACCTGGTAAGCTCACAAAAACAAACCAAAACAACAACAACAACAAAAAAACACTGAATGAACACATACAAAAGAATAATTTTACTGATCCCACTTCCATTTTGATATTTAAATTTCCAGAATATCTTTAAATATCTTGCATATATTTAGGTCAGCTTTAATTATGACAAATTCCTACCTGATAAATGGTTGCAGCTGTACCACAAGTAAGTTTCGTTTAGATGTATTCACTTCTAGCTGAGAGACATCAAGATTAGTTATGTTTGTTAACTCCCAATTCATGGACTCCTGGAGAAAGCCCAAAAGATAACAGGTAGCCTTGCAGTCAACAGCAGGCAAAACTAAGGATGAAGGAGAAGACCGAAGAATTTCCTGTAATAAATTTATGGACAGCTTATTTACTTGATTAATAATGAAACACAAACTTTTTTCTATAGAGCTAATTTAATATTTGAGGAACCACAATAATAAACATTAAGTTCACACCAGCATAATGCTGACCACAGACTGCTCCTGAAAAGGGGCAGTGGAGTGGCACCTGCTGTAACTCTTATTTACGCATTCTTTGGGGCAAGTTTAAGGCACTAAGTGTCATCAAATTCTTACTGCCTTTTCAACATGTGTGGTAGAAGAGAAGAGGCAGCTTAAGTTTTCAGCCTGAGAAAGTAGGATATGGAGAAAGCACTGGAGATAAATATTTTTGCACAATTTCCACCAGCAGTGTAGAGTAAAATAAATACCTACCTTTGCATATGCCTTAGTAGTGTAGCCTGCAATATAGATAAGCGTCTAATTTGTAATTACTAATCAAAGAATGCTACTTGCTTTAGGACATACAAAGCCTCCAGGCACAGACTTTATGTATTTTATGTATTGTCTTTCCACTCAAAATACAAAATTGTAAAATTCAAGCTGAACTGGTTCATACAATCATTTATCAGAGTACCTATTACTTTATTTTTAATTCTTATATCTGAGTTTCTGATGAAAATATGAGTGAAACAAAATTTAAAATATTCTCAGTCTGTAGAAATTGAAGCCTGAAAATTTGAAAACCATCTTTCCAAAGCTTTTTCCTTATGATAAAATTCACTTGGAACACAGAAAGAAAATGCAAGATGAAGACTTCAGAACAATCAAGATTAACTACCTTAAAATTTAATGTGAACATTTGCAGATACATGAGAGTTTACAATCTCTTAACTTCTCTTTTGCAATTCTACATTTCGGTCAAATTGTCACTTGATCTAACATCCAGATATACAACGTGTTATAGATTCTGTCTCCAACTGGTGCAAGTGTTGTGGTGTTTCTAACACTCTTTCCTTCCTACTCTTTTTCCTTTTTGTATGTTCTGCGACTGCCTACCACTTTCTGACCTTTTCTGGTTCTTTCTAATTGCTCACATGCTTTCCTGTGGTTTATACTTTCTCTCGGCATTGATTTCAAACAGAGGGAACAGAGGCAAAGAGTACTTATTTTCACATTTCTATAGATGCTCATAAGGGAGGATTATGTAGTAATGTCTGCTTTGCCAGGTTAATAGAAAACCTAACTGCAGAAATTAGAGCAGAAAGTACCGATCTAGTTCACAAGGCATTGAGTAGTGTTTTTAACACCTTCTGAGCAAAAAGGGTGATACATTCCTTTGTGGTATGGCATAAATGAATTTAGAGCTAAAATTCTGAACAACAGTCAATTACTTTATTTTGTTTTGGACATTTTAACCCCTGTCTCCCTAGCCGCACCCAAAATGGCAGTAGCCAGTTCTTCCAAGAATATATATTAGGCAGATTACTCATTTATTGCAACATAAGAGATAAAATGCATCATTACCAAGTAATATCTGAATTTGAATCTCTACTCCTAACCAATCCTGCACTGCCATCTGTCTCAGCCACTGGTATTCAACTGATTTCAATTTGAAGGGCAGGCTGAAAATCATCTCAGCGCACTGGACAGCTAGTTTCATCCCTGGTCTCTTGTCTGTGCCCTTTAACAGGTACGAGGCCCTGGAACTAGCGGATCAGACAGAGGCCCAAGGCCCATCTAGGGAGCTGCCTACAGAGAGGCAGTCAGGTCCACGCCCTGAGGCTGCTCCCCACAAGGAGAAGAGAAGCGCCCGGAAGAAATGGCGGGTGATTGTGCCGGATTGTGCCTCCGGGGCACGGAGGCAGCGATATGTAGACCTGACCCCTCATCCAGAGAGGTCTGCTGCTTGCCAGGGGCACGCATTAAG
>JAUBNY010001047.1:1633854-1650012 GCA_032275445.1 Crypturellus soui
CTTCCTTCCTTCCTTCCTTCCTTCCTTCCTTCCTTTCCTTTCCTTTCCTTTCCTTTCCTTTCCTTTCCTTTCCTTTCTTTTATATAGGTATTTGGGCAGTTCTAGCTATTTAAGATTTGGACGGTTATTTTTGATAGAACTTTTCAAGATTTTTTGTATGTGTATGTATGGGAAGAATAGCTTATTAGTTAAGGACTTCCATATCTTTCAGTTTATAACCTTACATCTTTGTTTTGTAGATGGCTTTTGGAATCTCTCCTACATTTTTTTCAGTTGTTTCTTTCAGTCACCACATGAATACAGTATTTTCTCCTGCACAGAAGTAAACGGAGACCTTTAAATACCACTCCTAGACACTAAGTTTGCATCTCTCCATTACTAGCAGCAGTAGTAGAAAGAAAATTGGTGATTATATGACCCCTCCTCTGCAAAAAAAGCTACTCAGCTACTCAACCACTACAGTGCAATATATAGAGAGAAGTTCAGCAGTTATAACCAAAATAACTCTTTGCTTTTGCTGTATCACTTCTACATGCCACTTCCTCCTAGTGATTTTAACAAAACACTCAAACTATGCAATTTGGTATTAGCACTCCAAAACACTTATAATCTGGATTTTCCATAAAAGATCTTGCAATATAAGAAGAAAATAAATGAAGGTAGTGTTATATGATACATTCTTAGTGACTGTAAACAAAAAGTATTCCTGAAACAGACACATGAGGGGGCACAAAGGCTAATTTTAATCAGAGGTCTCTCTGGTCTGTGTTAAGAAAAAGAGGTTCCCTCCAATATTGAAAACAAAGGATATTAGTTGAAGGCTTGTTTAAGTTGAAGGCTAACCCTCTAGGCTAATGTTATTTTGGAGAATGCTCTTTGTGAGACGTGGGACATTAAGGCCTACTGACTTGTTCCCACCCACCATTCTCCATATGCCATACCTATAGCAATTAATCTGGGATAAGGGGGTGGACTGGGTTCTTTTCATTTCATTTATGAATTCCAAATTTTATCCTGGCAGGCACGCTCACACAAAATTAATTAGTCACTCTTCCTCCTAAAACTAATATTATTCCAGTTTTCATAAACTTAGAGATCACACACTGAAAACCTTGCATCATTGTCAAAGCAACAAATGGAAAGCATGAAGTAAGGGTTATGCAGACAGAAATTATTTATATATATATACATATATATATATATAAAATAACTTGATTCTCTTTCTCAATTCACTGACTTTCACCAGAACTGATTTCTCCCTAACAAACTATAGGTTTTAAAAATGCAAAGGTCACGGTAGGAGGAACACTCCTTTCTTAGGAAAAAAAAAAGTTCTAGTCATGCAAACATGAAACTGGTTTTATCAGTCCACTGTCCTGATTTTCTTGCTCTGCTTTTGTAGAAACCTGAACAATCTGCACTAGAACAAGTTGTAAACTGAACTCTGGCAGAAAGCGTTTATGACTTCCCTGGATTAACTGATAAGACTTTGCTTATGTTAACAACAGGTGTGATACTTATATAACTTAGAGACTAGGACACAGGAAACATGATGACTCTTGCAATCATTTCTATTCTAAAAACAACTCTCTCCAACATTTACTTGATTTTAAATACAGAGGTTTAGAAGTTTTTCAGTTTTCCATAGTACTTATAGATGAACATATTACACGTTTTGAATGTAGAAAAAAAGTCCTTGGTGCTAAAACATTAGTTTATTTTTATTTCAGAAAAAAAAAAGTTGATAAAAATTTGTCAAAATATTAACATTTGCTGGTTCCCACATGTTGTGGCTCCCCACAGACCAGAGGTTCATTTTCTAAAACTGCCTAATGGACGAGAAGACTTATGTGAAAGGTGGTATTACTGATAGGGAAGAAATTGCCAAAATATACTTAAAAGAAACTTATTTAACATCAAGTACCTTTGTTTTCAAATTCAGCTTCTCCATTGCCCTCAAGATTAAGACATGACATCTGGAAGACCATAAATTTACCATGTTTCTCTAGACAGCACTTTATACGGAGAGGATTTACTGAAGAGCTTATTCAGAGTAACTCCTAATGTTTCTAACATTTCTGAATTCTCCTATGCCTGTATTAAAATTACTCCATTACAAAGCAACTGCAAATACAAACAAAATCCCTCAAAGATTAAAAAGTACCAAGATATAGTTCTCAGATTTCAATCTCAATCATCTTCCTTAAAGACAAAATATTTATAAGAGGATAAAAGCATTCAGTCTAATTCTTTTCTTAATGGGAGACACATAATTCATAATGTCTTGAACGTGCTGAAGAATGGCTTAAAAGTCTCAGGAAAGGTATTCTGAAACCATTACAACTGCCTGAAAGGACAGTTATCTCCCAAGAAACCACTGATTTGATCCTTTTTCATTTTACTTAAGAGCAGATCATAAATAACATCCTAGAAATTAATGAAGCAACAAAAGGACAAAAGAATCAAGTCTCAGGAGAGACAACAGGTGATGAGAAGAGATGATGATGGCCAGAGAAGTTTGGAAGTAGAATTATCCTCCTATCCAAGGACACACAAGTAGTCATATGAACAAGGGGACCTGGCAGGAATCCTCATTCTGGCAGGCCCTTTTATTTATTTGTAGGGCAAAAGCGAGGGATGACGTAAACTGCAAGCCTATTATTCATGGTACAGGAAAGCATTTTATGCGTATGAAACCACCTGACTGGATTATGACAGATCCTAAATACTGTTGATGTTAAAGCTATTTATACTACCAAAATGAGCAAATACCCAGAAGAGTTCAGGTAACCTATTAAACTAAGTATAATATTACTAAATAAACTAAGTATATATTAATTCCAATTAAAACTAAATATATATTACTTCCAGAGAGTATGAGATAAAACTTTCCACTAGAGGTTTTACAATTTAAATAAACCATGTTAAAAATGTGGAGGCAAAAATAAGGGAGAGAGATTTGAGTGATTTACATGAGGCAAAGGACACATGCCAAGCCTAAAGTACCGCAGGTCTGTTACCTTCTACTCCAGAGTGGAATCCTTATTTTGCCTTTAGCCCTCCCAATCAGTTCTGGGACCCTGTAACTCTTCTAGGAACATTTTTGTTCAAGTCTCTGACATAGATTTACCATGGTAAAAATTTGGACAAATCTTGTTACACAAAATCTGCAGAAAAGGCTTTATGAGCAAGCACTGCCTAGTCTAATTATTTTTATTTATCCAGTATCCTATCTGGAGATTTGGCTCTGCTCAAGCAACTGTATTTCCGGAAAACACAAATAATTATATAAAATCCTTAAATTTTATCTGAATAAAACTTTGAATAAAAGTCTTTGGTGCTTTCTAATAACAGATGCTATACACAAATTAATGTATTCTACTAAAAATTCCCTACTTTGAAAAGAATATTAAAACAGGAAAAAAAAAAAAAGCTACCCATAGAGATTTTGGTCAGCTCCATTTTTTTCACCTTATGTTACATAAGTTAGGACATCACTAATGATGGTGGGATTTAAGTTTGGCTAAGGGTGGGTAAAGTGTATCTATCTTCTTCAGATTTGAGGACTATGATATCTTTCCTTTACTTCTCATTGCCTATCTTAGAACACCAAAATTATAAATAAAAGTGGGCAAATTCAACAGTTAGATTGCTGCCCAGAGATGAGAGATGAGCTTAGTAGTTTATTTACTGTAACTGATTATATGCACTATATTTTATACATATACACACACACACAAACACACACACATAAAGCAGTTTCATGGACAGATACTCTTACGAGATTCCTTACCTCCCGGTTGACCAAAGCAGCATAGGTGCATGCTCCACTGCGAGGGTCACTTCGAACACCGCAGTCACAGTGCACAACAGCTGGGCTAATGCAGCAGAGTAGAACTGTGTCATGATCCCAGTCAGGTCAGTGCAAAGCTGGCTAGTTGCAGAGAAAAGTCCCAGTGTATATTGAAACATTTTCCAGTTTAACTGACACGATCTGGATCCAGCCAGGCTGCTGGGTGAGGCTGCTCTATGGCAACAGTGCGATTTTTCAAAACATGGAATTCCTTAATTCAAAGATTAGAGCTTTAAATATTTTTACTACTTTTTATCTCATGGTTTAAGTCGACCATAAAACTGTGTGCAGTGTAAGTACAGATATTCCTCTGAAAAAAATATTATTCTAGTGCATGTGAGATTTGTGAAATTCAAATACCTGTACTTGATAACCACAGAATTGCTCAGCTTCAAAATGGAATTTACAGAAAAGTTCTCTGTTTTGTACAAACTATTTTCTGCATAACTTCCCCTATTTTATGAACCTTGCAAACCACAAGGTATCCTTTCCCAGTTAATTTAGGGTGGCCACCTCGTCATAACTGGTGTTAATTGGGCGCATCGTTTGGGAACAATATGTTATTATCCCACTGTCCCTACCATAGCCAGGAAACAGGCAAAGGCAAGACTCGACAATCCCAGAGGACCAAGAAAACCTGGTCGTCTGGGAAGAGCATTTTGCCTTTGCTGGTGGGCCGGATGTTGTTAGCCAACAGGGAGAGGTTAATCAGGACGTTAGTATTGCGGGATAGATAATTTATGCTGTCCCCTTTAGAAAACAGGCTATTAAGCCTGTTTACACTGGCTTATGAAAATATGTATTATGTCAACAGAGGACAGGGGAGCCCTTTGCAAAAAGACTTCCGCTATCCTTTTAGTTCAGCTAGTTGATAGCCCAAAGCCAGCGAGCAGCCTCTCACTGCCAGCATGCCATTTCCCTCTTGCCGTTCTATCTCGGAAGCAGATGTTAACGTTCAGGTCTCTTCTAAATGTTGGTACTTTCGCACCTTTTCTGCCTCTGCGCCACTCGAAGTTGTTAACCCGCTTTTGTAGCAGACCGTAATGTCCGCCACCTCTGCACAGACCCCCTTCACCATATCAAATCTGGTTTGAAGAGTTCTTTGGTGTTATCTCTGAGATGAGGCTCCATAAAAGCCTCCCATCTCAGTCTCTGTGCCTCAGCAGACTGTGGAGGCTATTATCTTGTTAGCAGACAGTTAGGCACAAGGATGTGAGTCTCATCAGCAGATGGAGGACAGAGCTGAAAACGGAGGAGGTGCAAAACACCTCCCCCCGCCCCGGGCCGAATGTCTGGTCAGAAGAAAAGAAACAAAACCAGGACAATGGCACAGGTGGCACCATGTCGATTGGCTGTAAGCTCTGCCACACTCTTGTTAAGAAAGTATAAAAAGAAGTTGGTTTGAAAGTGAAGTTGTCTCACTCGGCACCCCAGACTGAGTCTGCCCCTTCACAAAGCGCAACAAATGGCGCCCAACGCGGGGCTCGAGGACTAGCTGTCTCTCCAGTTGCACCGCCGGGATTCACACTGAAAGGAAGCGTAAGGATCAAGCTGAAAGGAAGCTTACTTTGTGTGCATACTAAAAGCCTCTTGAAAGAGGTAAGCGGCTGGGAACTATGGGTTCATACCTCATGAAGGCACAGAAGGGCTACTTAGAAGCTTCTCCTAAAATCTTGAAACAGCAAAGAAAAAATTTAGGTGAAGAAAAGCTGCAAAAGGTTTTCGTGTGGGCTTCTAAAAACAATCCTTCGGTGAATAGTATTAATGTTTTTAATCTGGAGAGATGGGACCAAACTGGGGTCGGACTGCGATAGCGCCACGCCCGGTGATAAGGCGTCTGCTAACCGGCTGCCACAATGGCGAGTTCTGTTTGAAACGCTGAAATCTCCCAGTGGGTCGCAGTCGAACATAAACAATGGGGTTGGGGCCCCTGCCATCCCCTCTGGGCCTCCATTACCTCACTCACGTCCTCATGAGAATCAGAAAAGAAAATGCGCCGCAAAGCCTTCGCGGACGATGATCCTTTTGACCTGGGTCCTATTGACCCTGAAAAGGAGCCAGACCTATACCCCCGGATCCTCACGATAAAGGGGCCTCAGTAAAACAAGGCACAAAACAGGCGGGGGATGTGGGCATGCTGAAAGCTTTCCCCGTTACCTGTGCACCAGACCAGAATCCACGTTGGGAAGGTCTGTCGTATAATCTTACTAAGGACGTGTGGTGCACGGTGACAGATCATGGCCTTGGTGCACCATACACCACCCACCTTATAGAATCTCTTTGTGATACTTGAGTTTTTACTCCCCATGATTTTAAAACTTTGTTTCGCCTGATTATGACTGATATGCAATATACGATGTGGGAGTCGAAAATGAGAGAGCTTGCCTGAGCACAGGGGGAGGAAAACCAGCGGTCGAAAAGAGGTCCTTTACAGGCTATTACTGTGGATGTGCTAATAGGGGAGGGTGACCACAGTACTACAACAGCACAAGCAGGAATTCCTCCTGAGGGTCTGCAGCAAGTTAAGGCACTTGCTCTCTGCGCCCTTCAGGCCGGCCTGGCGGCTGGTAAACAACAACAGCCTTTTGTTAGCATAAGGCAAGATGCGAATGAACCATATATGAAGTTTTTGGATCGGCTTAATGAGGCTCTGGAGAAGCAAACTGATAATGGAGAAGCACGAAGCTACATTTTAAGAATAAATGAGAATGCTATCCCCGATTGCCAGAGAGTTTTGGAGCCACTAACGGATCCTACCATTGATGACACACTAAAAGCATGTATGTCTGTATTTGCTGATGGCTGAAACATTTGCAACATTTGCAACAATGTCTAAGAAAAAGTGGTGTTTTGCTTGTGGTCAGTTTGGGCATATTCATAAATACTGTCCAAAAACACAAGCAGACAAAGGAGTAGCGCTTGGAACATGTCTGCGCTGTCACAAAGGACAACACTGCTAATCAGTGTCGATCAAAATTTGATAAGGGAGGTCAACTATTGATCCCTTCCAAAAAATAAACTGCTGCAATTACACAAGTTAGTAGATCACACCTAAGATGGAACAATCTAGCAGCTCGCAGGGGAGGGCTAGGTGCTCCCAAAGGTGGGGGCCGGAGCAGGTCGCACTGGCCAATCCGAGGCCCCGTCCCTTAGCACAGCCAATAAGGACATTCTGCTAATCGTTCCCCACCAACCGTTTGTCTCCCTTCGCCCATCATCCCTCCTCTCACTGTTCGTGTAAAAGTTACCGTTCTTCCTGATTAAAGTTGGCGGTTGACCCTGATCGCAGTGTGATTGTTTTGTCGACCATCCGGGTGCGGAAGCCTGGGTCGAGGCGGGCCTTCTCGTGCTTGAAGGTAGTAAATCCTCCGAGTGGCTGCGGCCCTCATTGAGGTGGGCCTTCAAGTACATGAAGGTGATAAGTCCTCCCTGTGGCGCATCCTAAACGATCTCTCCACTCTGGGTGGTTTTACCGACCCGACTGAGCGGACCTGAGAGAGGCCCGGAGCAGTGTCGTCCCCCTTCCGGCCTGCGAGCGGAGATCGTGGCTACGGGATCCTGAAGGTGAGGAAGCCGGTTCCCCGGGAGTATAAAGATCACGTCGGGAGTGGTGACCGTTGGTCCCGCAGAACCCGGAACCCGACCGCACCCTGCAAGCTTAGATGGCTATTAAACAGTAGGATTTATATTTGTCATTATCTAGTCCAGGAAATCCTTTTGTAACCTGTCAACAGGACAGCCTGTTGATTATTGGCGTATTTTGTTTATTGTTAGTCTTGATCATATTGTTAGATTGATCATTTAACTAAGTCATGACTGTTCAACTAAAACAAATAAAGAGGGGTGAGATGTGGAGGCTCGTTCAAAGAGAATAGTACCTTGCTAGCAGATAGTAAAGCGCAAGGATGTCAGTCTCATCAGCAGATGGGGCACAGAGCCGAAAAAGGAGGAGGACTGCAAAAGACCTCTCCCTGCCCCGTGCAGAGTGTCTGGTCAGAAGAAAAGAAACAAAATCAGGACAATGGCGCAGGTGGCACAATGCTGATTGGCTGTAAGCTTTGCAACATTTGGGTTAAGAAAGTATAAAAAGAAGTTGGTTTGAAAGTGATCTCACTCTGCACCCCAGACTGAGTCTGTTTCTTCCCAGGGTGCAACAGCAGGCTACATAAGTTGTTATGTCTTTTGATCTGTGCATCTTTGATAGCAGGGCAATAACCAATTATATACGAACAGGATTCTCATTTTGCAAGACAATGCCTGCAACCCCTGGGAGCACCCTCACCCAATCCACGAGTCGAAAATTCCCAAGTAGGGTATACATTGGCTCGTAGTTGGATGGCTGTTATTAATTTACAGTGGGAAATGCTTCAATAGTGTATTAGCCAATCATTACTTACACGGTCATTCTCAAAGTTCTTAATAGCACAGCCTTGAGATTTTAGATTGGACCAGTTATCCATTTCTCTCTTCTTCCATCTACAGGGGACAGGATAGATGGTCCTTCGGAGAGATCCTGCCCATTCGGATGATGTCTCGCCAGCCATCGGAACCTCAGTGACCACCTTGGGGACTTCCTCCATCACTCATGGAACTTTGTACAGACACCCACCAGCAGAGATCCAGACCCTCCTCAGCTTCTCTTTGATCCTGTCTTGGAAGTGGTATCTTGGAGATGCTCCTGATGGTATTATCTTTGGATTGGGCGATTTGTAACAATCTGTGAGCCTGAATACTCAGACTCTGGCTCGCTAGATGGGGAAGTCCTAAACTGCCATCCCTATAGCTGACATATAGAATAGTGCCATGTGTACTTGGTGGTAGATTTAATCAGCTTTTGATGGCAGATTTAATAGTCAGGTCTAGGGACTGTAGGTGTGTGGCACTCATACCTGAGTGATCTGTAGTGAACAGCAGACTTGGGATTGCATAACTCCTTAAGATATCCACCTTCTGAAGTGGTTTCAATGGGGCTCCCCTCATGTTTCTTATCCAATGGGCCAATGTCTCCTGCAGTTGAGATTTGGATATGCCTATCCAAGGACCTATCCCCTGGCCCAGATATTTTTCTGAACTGCCTGGATTGATCATATTCAATTTCACACCTGCAACTGACCACGGGTGAGAGTTGTCGATAGTTCTTCTTAGTTGGCCTGCTTAGTTGGCCTGCTTAAAAACCCGTGACATTTGCAGCCTTGAACCTGCAGCCTGGCCTGTTGACAAAATTCTTCAACCACTTCTTTAATACTCCCATTCATGCCATCCCAAGAATCACTGAGCAGTACTAGGTCATCAGCCAGAAAATCTTAGGAGCTGTTCACCACACTTATAACCTGTAGACTGGCAACTGCAATGCAGATCCAGCACATAATGCAAAATTGAAAGTCCTGTTGAAATCTTAGGAGCTGTTCACCATACTTATAACCTGCTTCTTTCTTTTCCAGATTGCACAACAGAGGATCTAATGCAAGACTGAAGAGGATTATTCCTCTGTATATTCCCCTATATATTATCATGTGCCTCAGCTTAGCTCTTTTGCATGTATTGAAAGCTGATGTCACACATTTGGGTATTGGCAGGTTTGAAATCTACACTAAGTCTATCAGTGCTGCTTCCAGCAAGGAGAGTGAGAAAATGGAAAGTTTGGAAAGTATCCACCAAAACATGGAACTGTTCAACTTATCTTTTGCATGGAGAGGTACTGACCCATAACCCAAAATTATGAAAAGTCAGGGGCAAATTATAAACACATCAGAACCTTACATGTCTGAAGTACTTCACAAGGCTTATGCAAGGTCAAAACAGTGATGTGGAATTTCTTCATAACAGGAAATAAACACAGTTTCATGTTCAACACAGGGTATGGAAGCCTCTTTCTGATCATAACAAGACATAAGGCCAATGCACAAAAGAAATTGTTAGCTATATTATAACAAGCTCAGTGAGAAATAAGGAAACAAGATAAACACTGTAAGAGAAGATGTAAAGGAGGAGCAGGAGGAATATCCACTTCTAAATCTCATCACAAGTAACTTGACATGTAAAGTTCATTTGTTTTCATTCACAGTATACTGTTACATCTCTGTAGTCTAATATAAGACAATTATTTCATCATTCCGGTTTGAAATCAGTTTTCTGAGACTTAGCAAAAATAATAAATTTGAGGAAAGTAATAAAGCCAATCACCTACATGAGCCTTTTCTTCTTGCCATTACCACCAGGTAACACTTCAGTTGAACTTTCCCTTTTCTAGTCAGAGATATTTTAGAAATGTTCCATCTCCCTTTTCGCAAATGACTCTGTGTGGTTTTTTTGTTTGTTTTTTGCTTAAGGGAACATGCAGATTAAACTACAGTCCAGCACATAAGGGACAGAGGGTAGAACTGGAATGCTCTAAGAGGAATTTAGTATAAATTGAAATAAATTTGTGGGTGCAGGCAAAGTTCTTTGTTAATAGTAGAAATGGTTGTGTGTTAGAAGATTAGAGATCCAGGTTCTCACACAGCCATCTAGAATATGTGTGCACCTTCTGTCTACAAAGTGTACTGTAAAGTTGTCCCATCTACTGCTTACAATTAGTCCTCATAAAAAAAGAAAAAAAAGAATTGAAGGTCAGCATTAAATAAACCAAGAATGCACAATGTGATTGTCTGTAGAATACTAAAGAAATCAACAGAATTTTCAACAGGACTTTCAATTTTGCATTATGTGCTGGATCTGCATTGCAGTTGCCAGTCTACAGAAATAGTACATTACTACAACACTGTTTCAGATTCCACTAAAGCCATTCCTTCTTAGGCTGTGATTCTACAGACATGATGCATTTAGCTGGCAGGATGCAGAGAATCTTGCTTTGCAAGAAGAACACTAAAGTATATCTTACTATTCTATGATCCAACCAAAAGTAGGGTCTAGTGGGTCTCCTCCACTAGTTGATATATATGACCAACACTGTTAGGACACAACCACTGCTTGAAGATCTTTTTTAAATCCAGCATTAATTTGAAAGTCCTGAAAAACATACTACTGTAAAATCATTAGAAAACCACAATGAAGAAAAACTACACCACTAATCTATCTCTGTTCAGTTAAAATAACTTTATTAAAAGTGAAGTTATAATATTGACATACTCCATATTTGCCTTCTATTCCTACCGATTTCTCTGAATTTATATACACTTTCATTATAATCCCATGTATGGAACATATCCCACATAATTCTCATCCTGTCAAAGTTGAAATATGGGTCTCAGAAAAAATAACAGGGAATATGAAAACACTGAAATGAAGGAGGCTTGAATTCTTAAATCCTTTTCTTTAAAAAAGGGAAAATATCCCCTTGGCTTCGTAATTCTTCATCCCTGATGTAAAAAATTCTGAATTTTAAAAAAGTGTGAATGCCAGGTTTCTGTAGGAGGAAGATAAATTTAGGACTGTAAGCTGGGCTAAAAGGGGTGACTCTTATAACAAGGACATTTTACAGTGTGAGATAAGCAAAAAAGAATCATCTACAGGCAAGTAGAAAAAAAGTGACATCAATTTTTGCATGCAAATATGCTGGAGCCATAGGTTTAGGAGCTAACTCAGTACTGCCTTAGTATATGAAAGAATCTAATCCCCTAGATCAGATAATAGACTTATTCAAAATTGACTCTTTTAGGCAAAGAAACAAAAATAAATGAATTCAGCACTCAAAATATTTTCTGTCATCTCGACTATTACTAATATTATTTCCTTCTGAAAAAATATTTTCTAAAAGTGCCAAATGTGCTTTGCTCCTCTCACATTACTTAATCTGTAATTCTCTTTTATCATTGTTTACAAACACTGTTTTATGTAAGAATGGAAATAATGCTTTGCTAATTGGGGTATCTTTTTGTGACATGACTTTTTGAAGGTGCACAGTGGTTACTCTTGAGTATCTCTCCCTTTGAGACATAAATAGTGGAATTTACAACCTGGAAAAAATAGAGGCTCCTCTTGGGAGAGGGAAGGCAAAACGCATGATCTTCTTTGACAAATTAACATATTATCCACTTGTGTTTGTAGGAGGACAGCTGGAGCTTTTCCCTCTGGAAATGACTTAACAAACAGTGGTGTTGAAGGTGGGTGGTATATAGATTTTGCTTCTTACTTTGAGAGTCCTGATCATGAAAGACTCCTAGGAGAAAAGCTGCAGGTGATAATTTGCTATGTGTCTCTGCTAAAAGCCATGTGGACACCTTTTCCTAGTTGAACAGTATCTATGGATTAGAAGTATTTCTGGAATGTGGATTCCTCATGGACTCAACATTTAAGCCAGGATTTAACAGACTTCTTAAGCCTATCACTTTAGCTACTTCTCTTAAATGAGAATGTAAAAATTTCAACTTACAGTTTGTTCTTCCCTGAAGAGGCAGTGACAATTTGCAATCATTTTATCACATCATCCAGGAAATATCTAGACTCTAAAGCACAGGTTTTGTTTCCAATAAATTCCGCAATCATTTTGCGAATAGCATTTTGAAATCCAAGTGAAGATAAGCGGCTGTGCATTTAAAGAATTTACCCAGTTCCTAAGTAAGCAAGAAAATCTGATCCTCTATCTGAACATTTTATTTCCTAATAATATCCAATAACAATTGAAAGTAAATCTGTCAATGTCTTAAAGACACTAATATAGAAGCAAGTAAACTGTTTTCTGTGGGCGTATTGAGGAGCGGGATCTCAAGGCAGTGAGCCAGAAGACCGTTATGAAAGCATCGGCGTACGTACTTACAGCAAATCACCTAGATACAGTACCTTATTTGTCTACAGGCTTGCGAAGCACAGTCAATAGCCTAAAGGATTACATCAGCTTTTAGAAGCAACAGTACAGTTGCTCTTTTGTTCTTTGTTTGCTGGTAGAGCACCTGCACTGCCGTCCTTGAAGTTGGCTACCTACTAACAAGACATCACGTACTATTGTTCTCGAAGTGGGCCTCCACATCTCCCCTTTCTTTATTTAACTACTGTGTTGCCATAGCTATTTTTAAATGAGCAGCGATAACTTGGTTAAATGATCAATCAATCAATAATAAGCAATACAATAACAATAACCCCTTACAACAAACAAAATACAGTTAGTACAATGATTCAAAGCTTTACAACTTGCATTAACATGGCTAAGCATAGGTTATTTAGTTTGTTGTGTTTACTTGCATGGTTTGATTCCGACAAGCATAACAGTGTTCTTTTCCCAAGGTCATTCTTGATCCACTGGCGTGTTTGTGTCTGCTCCTGAAATTTCCCCTTCTTTATTTATAAAGAAGGCTTGTTTCAAGGCACGGTCTATTAAACCCTGAATTGTTTTTAACAAGCATGGGATATAAATTAAAAGCAAAGATTATCAAGCATATGAAGTTTATCTGCAATATTCCCTTAATCCACATGGCTAATCCTAAATTCCCCAAAAGATTCCCAACAATATTGTTGTTATGCGGTTCCATAGCATTGATAGAAGGCACAGAAAATGCAGACCGAGGTGCATCTTGCAGTGTGAATGGACTGGTAAAGAAACAGTCTTTTAAATCAAGTACTATAAAAGTCCATGTTTGGGGTAACATCACTGGACAAGGGAGTCTGGACTGTAAGGCTCCATATCTTTGATGACCTCATTGATTTTTCTAAGGTCATGTAACGGTCTCCAGGAATTATTCTTCTTTTGAAGCACAAAAACTGGGGTGTTCCATGAGCTTGTAGTAGAAACTATATAGCCAGCTTGGAGCTGTTCATCTACTAACTAACTTGTGTAATTGCAGCAGTTTATTTTTTGGAAGGGGTCACTGGTCTACTTACACCGGCTTGTCCGTTTTCCAGATCATGGTTGGTAACTGCTGCTGGATAGTGACCACTAAGAAAAATATGTACTTAGCTGCATGCCCCATTGATTCAAACCACCACAGTTTTCCTCTCCATAGCATCATGGTATAAGACACTGAGAACATTAAAAGAGAGTCAGATGACATTATGTTGTCTACTGAAACTCAAATCATCCTTTGTTCTGTTCTTGTCATAGAATTTATACAAAAGAAAAAGAAAGATCTTTTTGAATCACAAAACCCGCAAAAAGGTACTAGATATGTCCTAGATATTACTCTGACAGCTAAAAATATTCCAAATGATTTAGGTCAAATACCTTAAAAAATACTTTGTCCTATGAAGTAGGTACTACTACTAATATTAATTCTGGGTTTACATGTAAGCGTTACAATAATGTAAAACTTACATTCTATAAGACTTGAAAACATTGAGGATATCAAGGTCATTTTTCCACTGAATTTTTTTTGAGTATATATTTTTCTTAAATATTTATTGGAAATAAGGCTCTTTTCTAACAAGCCTTGAAGTTATCAAAGAAAAGCTGCTGTTTGCAAGAAATATCTGACCTTGAAAAGTTGTGTTATTGTGTTCACTTGACTTTGGTATTAGACCTTACCCAAGGAGATGGAACATCATATAAAGGATGAATTCCTGCAGGTTATAAACTGAAAAGCTGTATTTCAAACTAGGCAGTCATTTGAAGTTTGCTTCAAAAATAATGAATGTTCCTTTTATATCTCCTCTCTTGACACCTCGAATCATTTAAGTCAAAGAATTTCAGTAGTGTTGCTAGGAATACTGTACTACTTTGCCTGCATAAACATTGACTTATGGCTAATTAACTATCATATATATATAAAAGAAGAAAGACAAGTGCAGAAAGAGAGAGACTCTCTCAAGGTCATAGCCCATGAAAGATGAGACTGTAGTTCCGGAGGAGTGTAACACCTTTCTTAATACTTAATTTTAATATTTTGTCTCTCACTTCCTTAAGTCTGTCCTGTTCAGCACTACGTCCTTCTTCCAAATTCATCTCTGCCTACATTCAGATTCTCCTCCATATTCCCATTTCTAAAATCATCTTACCCTGTTTCCTCATAATTCTGTTCACCTCTTTGGAGAAGATAATATGCTGAAAAATAATTTTGCAAACAATGAAACAAGCTATGTTAATTTCAAAACATGTATTTTAAAGGTAACAAACTCAACAACTGAAAGTTATTGTTCCCTTCCTATTTGTTATGCTACCATCTCTGCATTTCATGGGAGTGACAATCCTCCTTATTTCATATCATATTTTCACATTTTTAAGGTTGCTTAACTCATGAGCTGTTTTCAATACTTCACATTGAATAAGCTCAGAGATGGTAATGCTGAGAAGTGTGACCTGCACTCATCTTGTTTGGAGACAAGCAGCTGGCTGTACAATAGCTGAACTTCACCCCTTGGTTGGGGTAGCTGTGGGTTCAATGACCTGTAAGCACCTAGGAGGCAGAAAATTTTCATAAAGTTTAGAATTCAGCAAGAAAAATGTCAGCCCTCTACTCTCAAACCAATATTTTAATCTAGTACTGGCAAGAGTAGGAGTAATTTCACAAACCCAGTGCTCACACCAATGCACAGAGCTTGAATAAGATAGATTTGCTTTTTACATTCTATTGAGTCATGTATCAGATAAGTAGGATATCAAGATCTTTGAAATAAAATGTGTGACACACATTTTAAAGCAGGAAAAACTATGAAGTGTCTTTCAAAAACCTTTGTGCTAGCAACTGGGATAGAATAAATCTAAGAATTCCATAGTTTGAAAGCTTTGCTATTCATTGGTAGATTATATATTCAAATATCTTTGTTACTTGTCTGCAAATAGAGCACAATTCTTATTCATACAGATGAAAATCTCATCTGCATGTATGTAAATAGCTGCTAAAAGCAGGTTTCAAATAAGCAATTTTGGAGGTATATTTTATGCATGTTGTAGAATATGGATATTATTAAACATATATGTGTATCATATAAACACACACTGGTCTATAAATTTCTCATAGAAATATAAATATTTAATCTGGCTCCAGTGTTCTTAGTCAGCCTTTCCAGTGCTTACCACTGCAACGCAGAGAACGCTGTCATTCTTCATAATTCACACAGCATGCGCGCGACAACCAGGCGATCGGGCCTAGGCAACCTGGATTCATGAAAGCCAGGTCCTGCCTGACCACCCTGATCTCCTTCTATGACCAGGTGGCATGCCTAGTGGATGAGGGAAAGGTTGTGACATGGTCTACTTAGGCCTCTAAGGCCTTTGACACAGTCTTCCCCTGCCCTCTCCTGGAGAAGTTGGCAGCTCATGGCTTAAGACAGGTGGACTCTTCTCTGGGGCAAGAACTGGCTGGATGGCTGGGCCCAGAGAGTGGTGGTCAATGGAGATATATCCAGCAGGCAACTGGTCAGGAGTGGTGTTCCCCAGG